>JAEMTY010000108.1:0-50000 GCA_020423425.1 Chrysopa pallens
TAATTTTTTTATTTTTTTTAATATAAAAAAAAATTTTATATTCTTGTGCTTTTATTCTCATTTTAAGAAATACATTTTATACTACACAAATTCTTACTTTTATTTATATATAGGGGTGAATCTATTTTAAGATCCATTAGACGTTTCAAACAAAAAAAAAAAAAAAAACTTGTGTTCATTGTAATATTATAATAATAAATTGTAACCCTTTACGCAAACTTTCAATTTTGTCATAATTCGAATTTTTTATGTCACATTTCTGTCAAAAATTCTTCCTGTCCTCTAGCGTACAAGATTATAATTGAAAAACAAAATTTGGACGACATTAATTTAATTAGAGGATACAATTTAGGATGATTTTCGATGATTTTTTATTTCCATAGTTACGCATTTTTTGATTAAAAAATATAGTCACGTGGGTTTTGTTTGCAACAAGACAGCTGACATAGGACCAACTACAAAATCCAGCAGACAAACAAGCATCGTGTGAGTTTGGGCTTAGACAAATTTTGTGTTGATACTTGTACATTAACACGAGAACGGCGTAAATATAATGGAGCAAATAATTTCTTATCTAACATATTATACAATATTTACTTAAATTTATATATGTTAAGGTCTTTTTGTATACAATTGAGTCCCACACGTGATAAGTTTTATTCAATACAAGTACATTGAATGTAACTGAAAGTGAATTTTGATTACAAAAAATTTTGCATGCGATTCCCATTAATTTAATTAAATTTACATCGTTAAATTTATGCAATATAATGTGTTTTTGTTTTGTTATTTTTATCAATAATTAAGAATATAAAAATGTGGCCCCACAATGAGCGCCTCCTCACCCCCCATCCTTGAGAAAAAAGTAAATTCACAGTGATTTTTCACAAATTTGGAGGTGAAATTTAAGGCCAGTCTTACAGAGTTTAACACAATGCATTTCTCACATAGACGTCAATTTCACGTTAGCAAATTAAACGCTAGTGTGACAAGGCTCCAAACTTAATCGTAGGGTTAAATATACTATAGACCCGGGAAGCCAAGCTTTTTACGAAGAATCACTCACTTTTTATGGAGAATCAGTGGCACATTACTTTAGTTATAGAGACTGTGATTCGTAGGTGTCACAAAAACCAGTATGAAACGAAACTAAAAAAAAAAAAAAAGAAAGCAAGTGTCAAATTAGCCTTCTGCCCTAAGCGTACATTCTGTATAAAATATTATAAAATGCTTATTTGTAAAGACAGATAATAAATAAAAAAATTTACTAAAAATAAAAATATTTCGTGAGCTCCGCAAAGCCTCTCAAGCCAAAATTATTGTGGCTGGATCAGACAACATTAAATTCTTTTAGCTTGTACACTTTTACAAAAGAAAAGACTCGGATTAGAGTAACTATTAATATTAATTGATTTTAGATAATAATAATATACTTGAGAAAAGTAAAATTTTTGAAATTCTTAACTCAAAAATATTACAGGAACAAAGAATAATGAAATTTTAAATTTCACTTAAAAGACTTATTAGTTTGTTCGGACTGATCTGTAACACCGCTGCTATCAAATTAATTGTCAGATTGCTATGCGATATTCATTATTTAAAAACTGTTTTACATCGGGGTTTTTTAAACTTTTTACATTGATTGTTGATTATTAGTAAACATAATTCAGGAGCATATTTGTTAAAAGATTTTTTCCCCAAAGATTTAATTATTGTATGAAACAGGCTGCTAGTTATCTTGTCATTTTTCTATATAATTTAACCCCTTGGTAAAATAACTAACCACCTCAAGTAACCATTTATAATAATTATATGTATTAGTATGAATCCATTTAAAGTTTTATAAAGCCAAACCGTTTTTTAATAAGGAAGTAACATACGATTAGCACGTGATACGTAATAGGTATAAAAAAAATTAACATGCATAATCATATAACCTTAAAAGGTTAATTATTTATAAAAGTACACAACAGACTAGTACATCTATACTAGTATATATTTAATTTGGTTAAAAATTCCAAAAAAAAAAAAATTGCAAAACTTTTTCATCTCATGTTTACAAATAAGACAGGGAGACATGTCACGAACGTATGTGTGTGAACAAATTATACGATCGATAACTTTGCACAACGATAGTAAAACACATATACTATCGTATCTCAAGAATATACACAAACATTCGGGGGAAAAAAACACTTGAAACAACATTTTCTTTTTTAAGAACAATGTAAATAAAAATAATTAAACTGTTTTTTGTATTAGAAAATTTTATATATAAACAGGAAGTATCAATTAAACAGGGTAAAATATTCATATTAGGTAGTATAAAATAAAAACTTACATTTTATTTGATTGAAATAATTAGCAACATTGAAAATATCCAACTGTATCCAAATCACAAAACATTTCGCTAATTTCAAATATATAACAATTATAATTACACATCATTTTTGTTCAATACTTTCACCCGAACAAAATATATATAATTAATTAAAAATTAATTTCAAATAACGTTGTAGACAAACATTATTATTTTATAATACAATATTGTAGTCACGATTTGAAAAATTGTTCATATTTTTAGTTAGAATCAAAACATATTTATAACATTAAGTACAATCACTGACATTTAAAAACACATCACAGTTTAATTAAAAATATTTACTACTACTAAAAAATTAATATTTTTATTTATTAAATTATTATTTTATTTGAAAATATTATACAAAAAAATTCATTCAATAAAGTTATCAGATTGGGTTCCTCAATGTTGTTGCACTAATATTAATTATCAAGTATTGTGGAGACTATTGGAGTTTGGAGAGCAACAACCCGGCAACCGCCCAACCGGACTGTACATAACACTACATCAAAGAACGGTGAGAGTGAAATACTGCCGGTAAAGTAACAGAGTAACAGAGATGTTATGGTAAAAGAACAAGTGAACGAAGGCGGTGGCCATTTATTTACTACATTAATGTTTATGAGCAAATGAAATAGGTATATATACATATATACTATCTATATAACGCGTACTTTGTTTATTATCATATACATTTATTTCATTTCTTCAAAAATTATTTTATACCGCCTCTGCCGGCTGAAATATCAACTGTATGATACGAAATAAAGAAAATACCTACCAATTTTTCTTTAACACTCGATCTCGAATGTCAATGGTGTCAGTAGTGTAAAGGAAATGATTTTCAATTTAATTTTTCTTTTATGTGTAATTGAGAAGAATAAGTTGTTATAGAAGGATTTGACTAACATTTTCATTATGCTTCATTAAATTTTATGATAAAAAATATACATTCTTGATTCTTCATCCCTATTCAAATTTTTCTTTTATCTTGAGATATGACTTATCGAAATTTCATTGTAGTTAAAATACCCTAACATAGTCTCAAGTAGTTGTTAATGACTATGAATATACAATACTTTAAATAACGGTACTTGTGTATGAGTATAATATAAGAAGATACTTTTCAGCACAAGTACCGAATTAAGTTGTTTCTATGTCTATTTAATTATGCCAAAAAAAATTTGTTTCTTTTTTTTTTCATTGAAAATAATGATCAAATAAGTAATATGATAAGGTATATCTTTTCTATTCACGTAAAATTTTTTTAATAAATTTTAATAGAAGTAACGTTTTTGATAAAATATTTTTATTTTCCAGCCATTTCAAATGATATTTCCAATTAATTTCATTTTTCATATTTTTGTGTTTAATACAACTAAAGAATTACTGCAAATTTAACAGTCAATTAAGCCAGTGCCATTAGTACTGCATAGGTGGATAATTGATTACGCATAATAGTCTTTTTAACAAATGAAGAGTAAATTTTCCGTTGATCTACGGTTTTTTTGCAACAATAAATAGTCACATGCAAAAAAATTATTATTTATTCCCACATGAGTTAAATAATACTATGACATAATTAGAAAGAATTAATGGATATCTTAAACTTTATTTTAGAAATAAAACAATATAAAATTTGTTATTAATTTTTTCATTTTCATATTCCATCAGATTGTTGTAGTATTTCATTTTCAATTTCTTTAAACCATTGTCAAACACTTGGTGTAAAATTATTTGAAACACAAAAACCAATATATGTTAGATAAAATATGCAAATAAAAATTTTGTTTTATTTTTCTTGTAATATCATTTTATACCGTGTAAAATAATGAGATTTTGTAAGAATGCAAAAATGTGACTATTTTTTTAATTAAAAATTTCAAATATTTACATTATATATGATTTTATTATTTTTTTTCTTCTTTTAACAAAATCCTGAAAAATGATCGCATTTATTTTTTCTTTTAATACGTCTACTTTTTCTTAAATGTTAAACAAAATTTTTGAATAATTGCACTAAAAAATTGTAATATGTAGTACTTTTTTATTTATATACAATAAATAGGCAAAGGCAAAATATTTCAGTACCTTCATTCCTCGTTACGTTCGTTATCGTATTTTTTTGTTTGAAGCTGTTGGCAAGCTTTAATGTTATCAATAAAAACATTTTAGAAATATAATATTATTTATTAAGCTGTTATTATGGCCTGATTTCGACCACAGGCAATATTAGAATAAATAGTTTACAAATTTTTCCTACAATTTTACTGCCAAGATCCTTTGAAAATTGTCTCTTGAATATAAAAATTTGTAGTAAAATCTTTGGAGCAATTTTTATGGATATTTAGAGTTCTACTTATAAGACTGATAAAAAGGATGATTTTAAATAATTATTACATTTTTATAGCTGGTAATAAAATCTTTATTTACCAGAAATGAAAAAAAATTTTACATCTATGGAAGTAATCAAAATAATAACTAAACTTATGCGTTTTATCAATAATAATCATCTACGTCTTAAACAAGCTCCAACGTAAATGATTACTATTTGTGCACATTTTTTACATATAATGCTTTAAGAAAATTGATCCTAAAAAATTAGGAGACATAAGTTAAGAAGAGTTTTTTTTCATTGGGGAAATTAACCAATAAAAAAAAAATTAAAATCAACCGATTTTATCCTGTGTGTGTGTGTTTTTTTACGACGAAAACTAAATATGCATTAAGTATTTGTTAAATAAAAATATTTTTTTCTTAATTCCAATTCACTGATTGTTTAATTTCTTCTTTGTAAGATATTTTTCTTTAAAAGATTTATGTACATGTTATTTTTTATATAAATTTAACGAAATTTACAATTCATTAGCGAATTAACAAATTTTTATAAATTTACATTTTATTTTCATTTATGAAATTCCACAAAAAGATATGACCATGAGAATTACATTTAAGCGACGATAATACGAATTTAATTTAATCATAATATTTAATACCTAGTTACTTGAATTTTTTAAATTATTGAATTTGATTATGAAAGATACCATCATTTTGTAAAATGAAACAAAAACTATAGAAATTATTATCGAAAAGAAATTATAATGTCGTTTTCCCAGTTATACTCCAAATAAAAAAAATATTCGAGATAATTTAGAATATATTTGATAAATAACCCTTAAAAAGGCATAATGAAATTCGAATAGCTACATAAATAGAAATCAATCTTTTATTATTCTCAAGACTTGTGGTTTAATTGATTTCAACAATTAAGGTCGTTTTAATTCGATTATTTTCGCTCACGTTTACTAGGAAAAATAACGAGTTTTAGGTTAAAAAATAGATTGATATGAGCGTCATTCTAATCACAAAATATCGAAATGTGCTTATAAGATATGAATGAGTCATTTTAACATGAATTTATAGCGAACTTCTTGAAGTCTAGAGGTGAAAAATCTGATTTACAATTAAAAGTCCTCTCTCTAAACACTTTAGTACAAAGAATGCATTTTTCGCTACATATTTTAGAACTAAAATTAAATTGTATGTAATTCATAGTCACCAAGTTTTTGGCCTACCTGAAAAATCGATTATTAATTCGAATAGCGGACATGTTTAAATCATTGCGATCGAAAAACTAAGCTACCTTACAAGAAACGAGATTTTAAATTTATTTTAATATTGGTATTGTAATTAAATAAAAAACGTATGGATTATGGTTTTCAATTTCAGAATAATTATTAAATTCATGCCTGAATTTATATTAAATCGTTGCTATTTTGTAATTGTGGTCGATAATTGTGGCATCATGAAATATAAAACCATAAATGTATGAAACTAAAATCTAATATATTAAATGAAAATCAAAAACACACACTTCATTATCAATTATAAATTCTAGAAAAATAAACAGAATAATGTTTTAAGTTAAAAAAAAATTTAACAGGCAACTTAACTTATACATACATTTTACAAATAGCTTCTACATGGTTTTAACGTCTTTAAATATTGTTTACTTTTTAAAATAATTGGCTATCAAAAATAAATTAAAAAATATTTTATGCAGTAGAAACCTTTCTCAAATCCATGAAAACATATAAGATACCATTTATTTTACTATGTATCCTCAGCATGTTTTACAATAATTTAATATTTTTAGTGTTTTAGTATTTTGGTACTAAAGTTATTTTACTCATTTTTCGAATGGATTATAAAAAGTGTAGGCGTTTATTTTAGAAATAAGAATCAATTTTGAATTTAAAAGTTTCATTTTTAATTTACATTCTCGAAAATAAGTTATTATTGCTTCTTAGACTTATTCATTTAAATTATGAATATTTCTGAAGTTAATTATTTAAAAATAAAATAATGATTAATTAGATTGCCTACTGTTAACAAAAATCATGTCTTTAATTAATTATTCTGTAATTTAAATTTATTATGGTATTTAAGTAAAAAAAAGAGAGTCTAAGTCGATTATTATATCTCTGAAGTTAATGATCAAATTTTAATGACTTATTTTGTAATTTTTATTAATCGTTTCTGATCCTCTAATAAACAATTTGATATCTTTCTATAAAATGATTGTTATTGTCGACATTGATTAAATCAATGACGAACTCACATTCATAATTAATAATCTTAAATAAAATTCATCTTGAGCCTGTTAAAATTTTTTTTCTATATATTTCTGTATATTTTTCTTGCATTATACACATATTAAGTATAAAATAATTGTTCACAATTTGAAACCATTGTCCAAGTTATGCAACGAATTAATATCGCGTGTAATAAAGTTTATTGTTATAAACAATGTCGTTCAATAAATTCGTAAGTGGAATCCATGATGAATCGATCATTATCATTATAATTAAACGTTAACATCATCCCTCTTTTAGATAATTTAAAAATGAAGTTCTGAAACCCTATCTGCACAAAAATAATATAAATGAATGCAAATAGTTATCAGCGTTATCTATATTTAAAGATTTCTCACAAATTTAAATCAATACCTAACTTATCGTCTTTCACGGTACCTATGATTATCACGACTGTGACGATCACGATATCGATCACTTGTTCTAAGCAAAAATTCATCTACAGAACGATCATAAGACCTTTTGTCCGAATACGATGTAGTTCGTGGTGGTGGGGGAGGGTATTCTGGTGGCAATGGCAACCCATCGTAGTATCGAGGTGGAGGTGGCGGTAATGAATCATATGGTGATGATGAACTGGAATAAACTCCTGGTGGTGGTACATACGGCATTGGAGGTAGTTGATGTTGCATAGTTCGCATATAATCAGCAACATACGCTTCAGCTGCTGCGGCAACAGATCCAGTGTAACCCCGATCTCGGTCTCGGCCCCACCATGTTGGAAATCTCTCTCGGGATCGTGGCGATACTGATCGTCTTTTATACACACCTCCACCAGCTTGCAATCGACTACGACTACTTAAGAATATTTTTCTACGCCCCCTGCCAAATGAATTACCTCGCCCTCTGAAACCACCTTGAGTTCGAGCAACCAATGGCATTCTAGCAGTTGGATGGCGATGATGAGCGCGTGCTAATCTAGCAGCATCTTTTGATTTGCGTAATATTGGTGTCATTTCAATACCTTCATCCTGAGGAAACAGTCTGCATAACTCTTCTGCTACACGTGGTTCAATTTCCTGCCCATCCCGACCAATTTTTACAGGTTTACCTTCATTCCATGGATTATATAAATGTAATGTACTGCTAAAAGGCAATTCTTTTCGACATATCCAATCGACTTTAAACACTCCACCAAGTGCTTTGGCAGATAGACCAGGTGGAAGAACCCATGATATTGGTGGTACATCATGCCGTGATTCACTATGAAGCCGTGCAAATCCTGCAAAACGCCCACTTTCCTTTACGGAAAAAATTAATAAAACGTTACGTGATTCTCGAAACGCTTGATTTAAATTAGCTTCATTTTGTGGTAGTGTGGACCAAACACCTTTTGCTTTGGATAGTGTTACATTTTCTGCATTATTCGATTTAATAACAAAAAATCGTGTATCACGAAACAAATAATTGAGCATAGTCATATAATCATATGTTTTTGTTTTGGGACGTGCACGTTTTGGTGCAGGGGATGGAGTTTTATCTCTGGAACGACCACGTTTATGCCGTGAACGACGATCTTTAGAACCACCAGAAGAATCAGAACTTACAGCGCTAATACTTGGTGCACTTGAATCACTATCCGAACTACTTGAAGATACTTCACTTCTTGTGTCATAATCAGGAACATCTTCAAGTTTCAACTCATCTCCCATATCAATTCTTAAAGTTAAATTCTCACCATCACCGCTACTATTATTTTGCTGTTTGGTTTTAGCATTGCTAGAATCCGATTTTATATCAGTCATTTTTTAATATATATAAATAATTAAATAGTAACACTTTTAATTAACAAAATAATTTGATGATGCACATGGTCGGAAACAAAATTTAACTTAATATGAAATAGAAGAAAAACTTTTGTTCGAAATCAAATCTACACTTTGTATACGAAAATATTGCCTAACCAAATTAAACTATTGTATGTTTAATGTAGCTATGAAGCTTGTCAGCACAGTGGCGGTGACAGGGGTAGCAGCAAAACCAACTTAAAAAATTAAATAGTACTAAAATATAAATAATATTCCGCAATATTCAAAATCATTCAATATTTAAAAAATTTATTTTGATTTTCAATTTTAGTATCTATTTGATTTTCATGTATCTATTAGGATTGAAATAAATATAAAATCAGTATTTAGAACGAATTTCAATCTCGGTAATATAATTAAATAAAAATTTGTCTAACTTAAAATTTGTTAGACTTATAAATACTGATCGTAAAAACAAAATTTTGGATAAATTAGTAAAACACAAAACGATGGGTGTTGAAATTTATAAGATTTCTTACATATAATCATACAAAGTTACTTTGAATATAATGATAACTAAACTATTATGGTTCCTTTTAAAAAGAGAAAACATTATAATCGAGGATTCGATGTTGAAATTTCAACGGATGTATACATTTTAAGGAACTTTGAATCAATTTTAGCTTTTCGGTTAGGTTGTTCAGTCTATGATTTTAGGCTTTAATAATAACATATACGACTATATTGACTGTAAAATATTGAAATAACGCATTTACTTTTATTAAAATTTTAGTTTTAGAATTTTTTTATAAAACCAGACGAAAAATTTCGAATACGTTTAGATTATTCACACTAATGATGATTATATTGTAGTTAACATTTATAATACAGTTTTATAAAAATTATTTTTGAAATTTAATCTATATTTATTTTCACTTGTTACCTGAACAAAATTTGTAACTAATCTAAATTTTTTTTTCTTTCAAAACTCATTGAATTCCACCTAAACCGCAACCATATTTTTTTGCTTTGAAATATAGCTTTTGATTTTCTTTTTTTTGCAATCATAAAATAGAAAATGCTTAAATAGAAAATTTCTCTTAAAGATAAAATAAATTACCTAGGAAAAATAAAACTGTGAATTAAGAATATTGTTATTTTAATATATTTAATAAATTTATTTCAAGACTAAATAAATACATTTTATTTAAAATTTATTTTTTAACATCATTCAAATCTGAAAGTTTTGTTTCAAAATACAATTTTCTGATATTTAATGGCAAACGTTTCTGGCGAATAAAGAAATTTTCATTACCATGTACACTATATAATTTTTGACCTTGTGTACCAAGCAAATGTCTTAATGCTTTATTCCGTTCAATTATTTTCTGATAATATTCTAATCCTCCGTACACGAATAATGGATCAGTTTCGGTTAGTTTTCTATCTGTTTGGGTTTCATAATGCACTTGAGTAAAATCTTTTAAAAAACTATATAAACCAACCCCAAATAATGTTAATAACGAATAAAATATAACGCGTAATGATCGAGGCCTATCATAAAAATTTAATTTATTATTATAATATTGTCCTAGTGAATACATTGCAAATATAATTAAAGGGGGATATGATGTATCTAAAAATATTTTAAATGATCTCTTTTCTTCAATTTCTCTGGCTAATGCATACAATTGTGCATTTTCTGATAAAACCAGTGCATCTAATAAATTTTGTGCTGGTTCTGAAGTCCAATCAACTGGTTCATTATTTAACTAAAATGAAAAAATATTTAATAATTTTTAACTTTATAAACACATATGGCGGAGTAAAATAAAAGTTTTAGTATAAATTTGTATAACTAGTGGTTACTTTATTTTATTCTTTTTAGGCATATAGTTGTTATTTTAATATGCGAATTGTTATGTTGTTATTGTGATGCTAGCTGGACAAAATTGCTCAAAACCAGAAAATTTGCAAATATATAATGAGTATTTACATTTTCCAACCACATGCACATGTTACACCTAATTTTTGGTACCAATTACACTATTTTATGATTCTAATCCAAAACACAATTTATATACCTAAACAATAATGTAAATTTTACCTCTATTCTTCTTTTATCAACTGTGTCTTTTGAAACGAAAGAAAAACTTTCAGGTATTCCAATTATAGCACCCCATTTACTGTAAAAAGTTCCTGCACTAAAGATATCGAAACCAAACACTGTAAACGGTTTCACAAATTTTAAATCACGTTCCGGTATCTAAAAAAAACCTATCATCAAAATATTAAATATATTTAAATAGGTGAGATAATATTACCTTTAAAATTTGTATAACTTTTTTAAATCGATCTTGAACACCAGGAGATACAGGTAGAGGTAATCCATCCCTAAAAATATAAAATTCAACGAAAATTGAAAATAACATAACCAAACATTTTACCTGTAAGAAGCCACTATTTCTTGATATTTCTCGAGAAATATCGTGTGTGGTAAAAACTTTGCTGCTACACAAGACACTGATGCTGTGGTTATTGTTGCTAAGCTAAAATTTCTCCCAGCCGGTGTTAAAAACCAACTAATTTTTGGTTTTACTTTCATTGTTGATTTCAATCGTTTTATTGTATTGCCAATTGGCTGAATTATTTTTGCCTATAAACATAAAATTTTTTTGAAAATGTCGATTGTCTTCAATAATATGAGCCTAACCTAATTAATTTATAATTCTCTGTTCTAAATTCCCTTTAGATTGGAACGGGTTCGAATATTACAAATTGAAAACTTAAAAAGCGGAAGTCTCATAATTTATTTTATGTAATTGATTTTTTATGCATAAAAATTCAACGATATAACTTTAGTATATAAAATTTTACTATATATCTATATAATAAAATTCAAAATATTTTTATAGCTTAAATTACTTGTTGGAAATTATTTAAAATATAAATCATTAGATTAAATCATTTACCTGCAAAATTATTTAAACATTATAGTGACATACGCGTATTTCACTCTTTTAATACCAGGTGACACTGTATAATTGATCATGACGCAAAAACGAATATTTGAAATTTGAAAGGCGAATAAGTAAATGAAAATCGTGAGCAAAAAAAAAAACAAGAAAATAGAATCAGGTAAGAAGAAACTTAAAAATATTGCAAAAAAAATTTTATTCGATTTCAAAAAAAAAAGAGTTGTCAATTCAATGTAATAATGGAATTGTACTATATTCATTTATGTTAGTCTATACCATGATTGTATAATATAGGGTGAAATAAATTTCAGGGCTAAAATATCATTTGTGTAGTCGTTAGTGCATCTACACGGGCTTCTAAACAAATATAACAAATTTAATAAATGTATGCCTATATGTATTTTTATCCACGTAATTTTCATATAAACTCACTTACATTCTTAACTTAAATATTATAATGTAGAACGCTTTGGATTATGAGAAGTAGGTCCTTGATTACGTAACGCATCTTTGATGCTAATATTCATTGATATTGTTTATCGATCTCGACCTCGGTCGTTAAATATGCAGTCCCGCAGAAACCCACTATTATCTATTTTGTCTTTTCCTTGTACGTTGATACTCAGGGGAAATAAATTTATGGGCTAAAATATCATTTGCGTAGTCGTTAGTGCACCACTTATAAACCTCATTTGTAACGTATGTTGAAAATCCCTTCTCTCTTTAATGTCAATTTGAATAATGTTCAATAAAAATGTATATTTTATTTTAATAAGTACATTTTGAAAATATCTGTTTGTATTTTATATTTTAAATACTTTTTTTAAAACAGTCAATTACGGTAGAGGTGTGGCTAGTATCTTGTATTTCAAACACATTTTCATAGGTCTTTGAATATCTGGTATTTCGCCGCTTGTTGATAGTACAAATAAGGAAATAAATTATCTACTCAAAAAAATAATATTTTTAAAATTTTATTACTTATACATTTGTAACATTAAAATTAAAACAATTTTTTAAATGCTCTAGGTCTAGGCATTTATAGCAAAAAATAAAAACAATGATTATGAGATGTTTTAACATTAAAATTATTGTACAATTATTCTATTCACTAGTTTTAATTTTTGAAGTTACAAAAAAATTTTTATTTTTAAAGTAGTATTTGACGAAACGAATTAGTTGTTTTCATTAAAGAATTTAACCTTATGAAATTCACAAAAAACTTTTTATTTTAATGTAGATTGTGCAATTTTTAATTGATATCAGATTAATTTATAAATTAGAAGACATATTGTTTTTTTTTTTTATATATAGTCAATGATTGCATTTTTTTTATCACAGACTAAACTCGCTAAGTAAAATTATACATGGACGAAAAATTTAACACAAAAACGATCAAATCAATTAATATGTTGATCCAGTTAATATTTTAAAAATATACGGTGACTTAAAAATTATATCTCCATACATCGAATTACTTTTCTACAAGCCACAAGCGATATAAAATAGATTTTTAAAAGAAATAGTTTTTTTTTCTTTATATAAATAAGGGTTTCTTAATATACCGTTCAAGTTTTGTAGAATATTAATGTTATCGTGTTTGGTGATTAGGGGCCATCCAGAAATTACATCTATTACTTTAATTAATTACATTACAGGTTATATGAAAGAGTAAGAGAAATTAAAACTATGGAAATTTTCCTATGGATTAAGGTTGTCCGAATACTAATTAGAAATTCGAACAATTTAGATACCCATCGTGTATGATATGATTTACGGGGCGAATTTCTGAAGGAATTTATTATAAGAAAATGTTATTGTGTGTAAACAGCCTTAACAGTGTATGGGCATCTACTTTTTTTACACTTCTTAAAGTAATATCCACTGATGGTTTATAGGTTGATTTCAACGTTTTAAATTATTAAAAAATTTCGTTTCCGAATGATATTTACTAAAGATTGCGTAACTGGATGGGCTATAAGCGTTTGAATGGCTATATTATGAAATACCTTAACTTGGAACCATTATCTAAAAAAATTAGGGATATTTGACTTAAATTGATCACTTGAATAAAACATGTATTCCTGATAATAATGTTCACATTTAATTCGACTTTTTTTCGTAATTCGTTAGTATTACGGTTCATCTCTTTAGCCGCGTTGAGATTGTTTACTATTATTTCACTTAATTTTTAGCATTTTATCACAGACACGTCACAGGAAAAAAGACACATGATGTGATAATATTCAATACAGGGCAGAGGGAAAATTTACGTAACCTGTATGAGTTAATTAATCATGGATGGCCCCATATGACTTAAACAAGTTTGGTTAAATATTATGTTAAAGTGACTAAATAAAATTAATAAAATGATGAATTCCCCCAATGTTCATTCGGGGATAGTATTGGTATGAATGGTGAATTATTGATTGCTGGTAAACATTGAAAACAATAATTTTTTCCAGTGTTATTATCCCAAAAATCTAGATTCGATGTTGAATATCGTATTGCAAATTCAATACGTTGGCCAATATCTAACGTATGGCAATATAATAAAAATGAAAATTTATCAGAGAAACCATCACAAGAATTTTTCACATATGTTGCTTGCAAATCTGCATAAGTTTTCCAAGAATCTAAACTGTATCGTACATGGACTGATTTATTGAAATCTATGTTTCGTACCCGAATTGTCCCGGCTATACTTAGTGTTAGGTTATCTTGTACACACGCGTTCTCTAGACAACATTGTCGTTGGCGGACACGTTCAATAAAATCAGCTTCACCACCTGGTTGTTGAAATAAGGGTACAAGTACTTTTTCTGGTTTTTGACGACAATATAATGAGTCAATTTGATCGGGTAATGAATTTAAACAGACATCTGGGTCAGAAGAATTTACACAAATATCAAGAACATTTAGATCTTCATATGCAGACGTGGGAATTTTTGGTATTTCATCTAAATATGTTCGTACATCGGCTAAATCTAAACCCAAAACATCTGCAAAACGTACAATTTTCTTTTGACCAGGTGTGTCTGGTGGTGTTTTGCCTGTTTTTAATGATGAACATCGTCTTATCCTTGGAATACGATTTTCACTTTCTTCCTCTTCTTCTGCATCATTTTTATTTATATTTAATGAGTTATTTCCATTATTTTCAGTGCTGGAACTGCTTAGATTGTTACTATTATTGCTGTCAGGAATAGTTACTTCTACAGTTGATACTTCTAGCTTTGGTGTACATTCTATTGTCATATGTTTATTAATATTTAATGAGTTGCAAAAATTTTCCCCATTTATTATATGATCAGCCTTACCATTCGTTTTAGTCTCAATACTAGGAACTTCTGTTGAATTATTGATTTTATTATTGTCTATGATTAAATCGCTGTTATCTTCAATTAAATTTATTCTTGGTGAAATACTGTTTAATAATCCAATATCTAAATTTTCCGTATCATAATATTCACTTGAATCTGATGTTTCTGGATCATCATTATGCGAGCTTGAATTTGATGTTTCACTTTTTAATGTGTTACACGTACATTCACCACAATCTGAAGAGTCGAGGGATTGAAATATATCTGTTTCATTACAGGTGATAAAATTTGGTACTTCTGTCGATTCATCGATAGGACTTTCTGGAGAATTTATCGAATATTCATAGAAGACATCATTATTATTATTGGTATTATTTGTTTTTGTTGTACCATTTTCTGTCTCTTTCTCGTTTGATATTTCATTTCCTAATGATTTTAATCGACATTGTAAGTGTCTAGCGAACGCTTCGTCATGGCCACGAAAAGTCATTGGAAGTACTGAACCAATACTCGACTCTCGTTGCATTGACCTTGAATATGTCAATGAAAATTTTGAACGTCTTTGATTCGTATCACTGAATAATAAATCAGTGGAAGAAAGACAAATTGGATTTGAACCTGAAAATAACAAGAAAACAATTACTATATAAGATGAGTTAGGAAAGCAACTAATCGTTATTAGATAATCTGCATGTGTTTGAGTATCACTATTGAAAATGTTTATAATTATTATCGTATTAAATTAAAATAGACAAATGGACCTGTTAAGGAGCTGGTTTTGAGCTAAAAATGTAGGAATATAAACATAAGCGCTTTAAAGACGATCAAAGACTAATTATTTCGAAACACAATGGGGGATGATAAAATCGTGTGGATTGTCACACAACTCTGGTTCAAGGTATAAAGAGGTAAAAATATAAACTAACAGAGAAATGTTTTTGTATTCATATAATAAAACATTAAAAAAAGGACCAAAATCGGTTCATTAACGAATAAGTTACGCCTTGTGTAAGCCCTTATATCCTTAGTTTTTCCGGTAAATTGAAAAATCACCAACACAATCTTGTTAACCTACCTACTTTCTAGAAATTTTTCGCCATTATTCTTTTCTCCTACTAATTAACTCCTTTTTTAATATATGTTATGCATTTTGATTGCCTTTTCTGCAATCAAGGAAGTTATATTTTGTTTACATTTTAGTGAGGACTATATGTTAGTACACAGAGCTACTAGCTCGTGACGACATAACATTATGCATACTCAAATATAGAAAGATTGAGAGAACCTGAATATTCCTGGCTTAGTTTAAATTATAAAATACACTCATTTTATAGATTTCTCAGTTTAAAATTAATGTTTTAGCTATATAAACAAAATTAATTCTGGTAAACAACTCAACACAACATAACAATCGGGTATTTAATGTTTTTAAATGCTTATAAAAATTTAAATGTCGCATTTGAAGCATAATTAATCTATATCCCGAAATATGCCATTTTTAATTTAATTTAATTGAAATTTTACACCTTGTAAAATGTTTAATCAAATCAGTTTTGTAAAATATTTTTGATAATTAGTTTTTGCAATCTTAGTATATTAAACAAAATTGTAACAAATATTAATTAATTTTAAATATTCGTCATTATGTCAAGGAATATGAAAAGCATGCAAAGCGTGACTGATTCGATAATGATGCCAAGAAATTTATTAATGATATTTTATCATAAATAAAATTTTAATAGGATAAATCAGTTATGACGTGCTTTAACGATGCAATACTTATATAATACATATAAAACTTTAAGGTATTACATTTGATCAATGAATATAAAACCTTAAACATTTTATCTCTACATTTTTGACATGATAAAATTTTTTTTCATTGGTTTGCGAATAAACGCTTTCGTTTTCATCAATACACAGAAAACCAAAGAAAGTAGTTGCAACGTATATGGCTTTTAATGCCTCCCACCCAGCAAGCGCTCTCGAATCAGATTGACTGACAGCAAGCTGTTCGTTCTTCTACACCATAAATGTGTCATAATATTAAAAAATCATCTTTTAAAAAATGTTTGCATTTATTTGTCTTTCACCTCTATAATTTTTACGAAATTATTTCGGTCTAATTTACAGTCGATGAGCGACAGTCATTCAACAATTAAAATAATTAATTGGTATAATTATACATAAAAAAATTTGAATCATCTTATGTTTTTTATACAAAAAATATTTGTTTAATTTTTTTTAAATTTGATAAGATGGTTCAACGTTTTTTATATACAGCTGTACTTATTTAATTATTAAATCATTCAAACTGTCACTCATCGTCTTTAAATCAGAGTGCTGAATTTCGTAACAACTTAAAGACAAAAAGTTTTACGAATATAAAGTTTATATTTTAACTGAGCAGATGTTTTTTTTTGAGATGGTCTTTTGGTATATTACTGAGAATACAGCGCCTTAATTCTATTCAATTGCTTACATTTAATTATTAAGAGATCCATGCTGGTTAATATTCTATAGATTAACTCACAATTAGCACCAACAATTATTATTAGTTAATAATTGTTTTAGTACATCACAATTAATTTTAGATTGATGGATACAAAGAGATATTATTATTTTAACACATTCATTAAATGGTTGTTATCATCAAACTAAATATTTAATCTACGAAACTTATTACTTTTATAAATTACTAAATAATTTTTTTAAATATCATTATCATTTTATTTTAGGATAAATAAATAATGTTTTATTTAAAAAAAAAACTAATTCAGATGCTTTATTTAGCCTAGTCGCAGGATCATCATCATCTTAAATATATATCTATAAATTAAAATAATTTTTTACTTCCAAGTTATATAAATTCTGTTGCTGATTTAAAAATAAAAAAATTTTATTGCAACGATTTCAAAAATTTTTATACCAAAATGTCAATGTTTTGGATCTTCCTGAGCAGACGAACGTGTATAACTCGAAAACTACCGAACGAATATTTATAAATTTGTGTTGTAATATTTATAACCGTAATTAAGCCATATACAAATTTTAATAGGCGAGGATATTTAGAAAATAATATCTCGATTTTAAAATATTGTACGTAGAGACATGATGCTGTTTTTTTGCATTATACTCAGAACTGTATTGGAAAAAAAATTCTTCTACCCTATTATTTTTTAAAAAATGAATAAATATTTATGAAACTCAATACATAAGGATTTTCGAGGTCGCATAATGACGATAAAAATGCTTATTAGACCCAAAAATTACTTTAAATGTATTAATTATCCGTTTTTCCATGCATTTTATATTTGTACGCATAATAAATGAAGTTATAGTAATTTTTGGCTCTAATAAATAACATATTTTTATCGTCATCAGCTACCTCGAAAACTGAGTTTCATTAATTTTTATTCATATTTAGAAAAATAATACACTTATTGCATGCGTTTTACGCATTTTAAATGTAAAAGGGGATTGTTTACAAAAATATGGAAATATGACTAGGTTATGATAGGAACCAACGTAAGTGGCCTATTGTCCAGTTGCAGTTAACCAGATCAGTTTTATCGGAAAGTGGGAGTATAACAATCTGTATTATCTAAATATTTTTTTTTTTTTAAATCAAATGATAATTAGTATTTTTGTCTGTTTTAAAAACAGTTTTGGTTTTTATAAACATTTAATTTAATAATAATGTAATCACATAATAATAATAATAATGTAATTCCATTTTGTGTTCCTATAACAATAACAAAAAACACGTGTGTACGTCAATTTCAAGATTGTGAGGGCAATAATAAATTTTACGGGCTCCGGAAAAGAAAACGTTCCACTTTTCAGAATTTTTGTAGAGCAAAAATTTTTAACTCTGATAATTAAGCTATATATAAATTTTTGTATGGATATACTATTTAAAACGGGGTGTGGTCATTCCGAAGTACTGCATATAGGAATTTTCCATATTTATACTCAGAAAAACAAAATATGCAACACTTAAATTTTTATACCTATTTCAAGACATTAAATACCCAATTGTTATGTTGTGTTGAGTTGTTTATAGAATTAATTTAAGTTTGTATATCTGGGACTTTCATTTTAGACTGAAAAATTATAAAATACACCATAAAGTTAGTGTATTTTATAATTTTAAGTAAGCGTGGAAGATGCAGGTCGTCACGTTTTTTGTTTTTTTGAGTATACATTCGGTTCTATATTTATGCAATTAATTCATATAGGTTCCTTAAAATAAGTATTGATAAACCTTATAATAATTAAATTAACATAATTAATTAAAAACAAGCATAATAAATCATCGTTATAATAAAGATATTTAAAATATTGTTTGATTACAAAATTTTGTGCCAAAATAAAATTGATAAATATTTATAAAAAAAAAAAAAGCATAAATAAAATTGATTTAAACACAGAAATAATAATTTTTCTAAGAATTCTGTTTATGAAATTTTCACAATATTATATTTAAATTTATTATTCATTTTATCAGCACACAATTAAAAAATGTTTACAATGGCAACAGTTTTATTTAAGTCCTAATATTAAATCGGTGAGTGACCTGCGTACGATACGATTTTAGAAAATATCACAAAACTATTACAAAAACATTTGAAATTATCTTTTTACTGTAAAGACACCGACGATTTTATAAATATTACTGAATGTTTCAATAAAACTGAAATACGTGAATTATTATGTTCAAGGGTTACGCCACCAAAGTGTAGAGGAAACAGGGGTAATGGTGGTCATCATCATTGCTCCAAAACGAAAAGTTAATAATGCTAGACTAGGTAACAGACCTGCATATTATACCATTATTGACGGGAAATGACTGTTCAGTTGTTGCTACTCATCCAAGAGTGGTGGTGCATCTTAAATGTTTTTTGCCGCATTTAATATAAAAAAAGAGTCTACAATTTAAATGTTAATGATGGATTTTATAATTTTATCAAAAAAACATCAGAAAACATTTACGTACAGTATTAGTAGATTAATTTGCAAATTACATTATTTTGTACATATTGACACAAAATCGTTTAATGATAGTCATAGGATTGCCCTCAACATACTTTCGCTTTAAGCTATTTAAAGATATCAATTTATTTTTTATTTTTATTATATAGATGCCAAAATTAAGACATACGTCTACCGAAAAGGCGAAATGAGACACAGAAACTTTTGAAAAATTTATGAAACTTATAAATGAAGGTGAATCTGTGAGAAAATTTGCGAAACTCATGAAAATACCATTTTAAACTGTTCAAACTAGACTGGTGAAAAGAAAAATATACCGATACACTTTGTGTGGGTTTCTGGTCACACTCTATGTATAGTGGGTGGGAGTCAGTAGAGGGTTATGTATACGAATTTTGCGTAGCATCTTAGACTAGGCTATTTCCATCAACGTGATCGCCATTAACCGAGTGTGTGACTAATGATGGCCAAAATGGATTTCTTTTTAATTTAAGCTACCTCTTTATAATTATACCAAAGCCATTAAAAAGTTACCAAATATAACGATTATTTGTTAGAGAATGTGTTAAATTGATAAAAATAAATATTTTAATTAAAATTTCCACGTTATTCAAATTTTTCCTTAAGTGATCGTCATTACCCCGTTCTCTCCTAAACACTAAAATATAATGTCACGATTTGAGTAAGAATTATTGCAACGTTTTTATTTATTTGTGAATTCAAAATTATTTATGAATGGATGGGCAATTTTAACAACTTTTCCCTGTGTGAGAATACCAGTAAATTTGAGGTACACTTTATGAATCTCGTTGGATGGACATAATTTTAACTTGACTTGAATTTATCTAACTATATATCTATGTTTGTTCCACAGTAGTTTTCGAACGCGTTATTCGATTTTATAAAATTTGGTAAACATGCTTATTGAGAAATGCATGGTTTTTTACCTGTACACTTGTCCTTTTATTTACTTCTGAATAAGATGTTCAGTTCACAGAACTACTAGCTTATACAACGTTATAAAGACGTTAATTATTTTTAGTGCGCCATTCTGTACTTGTAATAAATGTCAACTCATTTATCTACAGAAATAAGAAATATTTTAATCCAATTTTTTTTTATATTTATTTTTAGGATTCCGTAATTTTAGGTAAATAATCTCAAGCTATTATAATAGTGAAAAATTTTTTTTTTTTGCTATAACCTATATATAACACAATTTAAGAAGCAGAATCACACTCATAGCATTGAATTGGTTGTAAATTTGACATCCTTTTCGTAGGTGAAAGTTATAATTCATATCATAGTTGGATGGGAAATTTTATTACCAAGGGGTGGTATCGGAAAACTTAAAAATCATATTGTAGTACTTAAGATTTAAAATAGGTTTATCGCTATATTTTACTTTAGACTCAATATAATATACCTTCACATACATAGAATATACTTCAAAACAGCGATGTGCAGGATGTCTGTATCCATATCCGTACTCGCGAATATCGGGATTCGTATCCGTATGCCTATCCGTTTCTTTTACATGTAGCAATAAAATACTGTTAAATCATTAAAAAAGTTTTTATAAATTTATTTGGCAAAAAGTAATAATTAATATTTCAACCTTATTATAGTGAGCTAAAAGTGGTAATTTTTATAGTTAACTACCTTATAAGAAACTAATAATTAGTAATTGCACTATCTAAATTCAAAGTGATATCACAAATTACAATCACATTTCATTCAATAATCAAACACATTTTAAGGAAATTCAAAATATTATACCGATTGATTGAGTTGAAAAATTAAGATCCGTATACGGCTGTTCGCGGATCTCCATTTTTAATAATCCGGCATATACCTGCTTCTGATTAATATAAATTCCATGAACTGAGAAGTTGAGAAGAAAATTGTACTGTTGTAAGTTGACAATATTTTGATTTAAAAATTACTGAACCGTGTCTTGTTTTTCACAAATTATTTATATATTATAAATTAAATTCACATAAAATAATATAGTAATAAAAACAATAATGACATCGAAAAATAAATAATATTAAAAAATTTCAACATTTAAAATCATGTAGCAAGCGCATGAGAATCAAATGACCTGTTATGTTTATTTACACATCTTCATAAGTATATGCATATTATTATAATTATATGTGTGTTAGTTAGTTGGTGTGTATTTAACAGTATATATTATACACTGACAGAAGCAACGCCACAGTCTACATTATAAACACATTGCAAACTTAAAAGTTTTATTTATAAACTTATTTCAACACATATTTCAAATTAAAATTTTCAGGGGGTCTTACTTATTCAGTAAAACATTACAAATTAAATAAATGTATGAATTTAATTCGAATATTCATTACAAATATCAATAAGCTATTTGACAACATAAAAAATATGATACATTATGTGGACATCCTATAAGATAATAGCCTAGAAAAACATATTTCAGTTTATTAAACTTCGTTTACTTTTTAAAAATAAAGGCACGAAATAAAATATAATAATTTATAAATTTTATTTGGCATGGAAACGCCCTCTGATTGGTGACAGCTCTGGTGACGCCACTAGCTAGTAAACTATAGAATATATTGCATTAATTATATTAAACAAGCATCTCATGACAGATGCTGTACTGTTTTATAATATATGTATGAACTGGCTTACTAGCGTGTTACGTCACATATATCACGTGCCAAACGTCATTACAAAAACATCTTTTTCGCCCAGTTTTGAAAATTTAAATTTTAATATTGATTTTCAATGGTAATGGTGAAGATTTCCCTGAAATGTCAATATAGTGTGTTATGTAATAAAGAATTATTTAAAATGATTTCTGAAAAATTTGTCAAATAGCCTATTAAGACAGTTTCATAGGTAGACAGTGTTTAACATTTCACATACTCATAAATTCATAACTTTTAAACAATTTTTGTTCATGCATTAAATAAACAATTTGATTAATTAAGTGAATTGATCTAATATCATGATATTGGAGATGTACACTAAATGAATTTTTTAAAATTCAGCCTAACAGAGTAATATAGAAGATGAAAATTTATACGACAAGAATGCATTTTTTACCTTAAATATTTTTTTTTTTTTTGGGAAAAACTCATTGATAAGCCCTCGGTTTTCATGTCAATACCTATTGTATATTCCAAATTTCAAAACATTTGAATTCGTCAGTGCTTCGATTGTTTGTAACTAAGATTGGAATACTCAAGGGCGTAACTACCACCTTATCAGTGATACGGCGTCCCCAAACCACAAGGGCACCAACGATTGTAATAAAAAATTATCTATTTCACTTAAATTGTTATTGTTATACAAACATTTCTAAATATAAAATTAATTTTACTTTTGAATTTTTTTTCGGGTCTTCGAAAAGCACTATGCTTTCATGTCAATATTGTGTATACCAAATATATCATTTGGATAAGTATTTTTTGACTTATTTGTGCTGGAAAATTGAAATAATTACAATATAAATTAAATTTTATTTATATCAGCAGCAGTATATGAAGTCAACTTCATATACACCTCGTATTTATACACGTAGTAACATTAGCCTAGGTCAAGCTACAGTGTTAATTAAATTGTGTTTGCAATATAATTATAAAAAAGCATTTTTCCATTTTCACCACAGCCTTCGATGATAATTTTAGATTAAAATTCAAGGTAAAATTATTATTAAACTCTTATTACAGTTTATGACAAATACAAATAGATTTTATTACCTGAAAGTTTACTAATCGTCGATTTATTAGGTGAAAATTTGGAAAGGATCTTTGTTGTTTTAAAATAAATGTGTTTTCTATTTAGAAGCAGAAAACTTCAAAATGAAATAGTACACCTAAAATGTACCTATTTTTGAGCATATTTAAATTCAATTTTGAATACTTTTCTCTGCTAGTTTGACGGAGTTAAAATGGATGGGTATATCATCTATACATTCAGATATCTTATATAAAATATGGTATGATCTTAATAAATAACGACAATTTAGGCTATAGACTGTATAACAAACAATAATAATATGATTTTAATGGAACGACCAATAAAAACGCATTTGTATTCATAATGTAATATACTCTAATTGCAACAAATGCATTATTTATAAACATTTATTTTCGATATATGTATGTAAGTCAACGAACTCTATTTTAATAAGACATTTATGTTATATGAATTTAGTTGAATAGAAAAATTAGTCTTCAAATTAATTAGGTATCATTGTCGGATTAATCGCGTAGCAGACGTAATAAATACTACGGGCCCCGCGTCTGGGAGGCCTTGTCTCTATGACCTATAAAAAAGCAATAACCAGGACCATAATACTGATTGAATGACCTAACAATAATGAATTTGGAAAATGGTTTACTTTAAATTTTGATTTGGTGATTGAAATTTCTAAATTTGCTCACATTTTATTATGAAAAGTGGTTTTGTAAAAAAAAAAATGTTTTGTAAAATGTAAAATCCTAAATTTTAATAGGTAATACCATTCAAGGGTCCTCATGGTAATATTTTCTATGGGCCCTGCGGTTACTTACATCTTTCTTATATGGAGTGTTTAGTAATAACCGCATTCGGACAATACACTAGTATAGGTTAGAAAGAGTCGCATTAACTCGTTAATTTTTTAATCGTGAACTATCGAAATTAATAATCTGCTTAAAGGATTAACTTTTAAGGTAATCTCAAAAAAAGTTTACATTAATTTTTAGATATTACAAGTTTCTAATTACATTTGACAAAAAAAAAACATTTTTTCAAAAACTGTTTAAATTCGCCAAAATCTCACCTCAAAGTCAACAGTTAACAAATTCATAATTATAATAGTTAACACATACTTAATTTTATGAAATATATTCTTTATAGTTGTGTTTAGAGATTATATACGTATTTCATGTATTTTAATAACATTAATAATTATTACTTAATACGATTGGTACCAAAAAATGGTAAATGTTTAGAAATTTGATATGCACAAATTTAGGTCGAAAACGTACGGCGTGTCAAAGTGTTTTTCCCAAACACATATATCTTAAGTGAAAATCGAAATTTTATCTTGTATTTAGAATTGTTTTTTTTTATCATTTGGATAATTATTGTTTGAGATATTGGTGCTCGAAAATTGTGAAAAATACAATTTACCTATATTAAATTAGAGGATGATTTTATTATAGATGTCTCATTTTTTGTGCCAATTCCCCTTGTTATATTACACTTGTTATGTATAAAATTTGCATACAGGACCAAATGATTATTGAGTTTAAATTAATGATAATAGCATCATACTATGATGAAATAATAATAATAATAATGATAAATAATATAATTAAAAAAATGTTTGCTCTAGCCAAAGATTCTAGTCAAGATAAGATAAAGGTATTCATTTAAAAAAAAAAACATTCAGGTAAATTGAGAATTTTCGTTTGTTGAAAATAATAAAAACGCAAATTAAAATAAAAAGATTGAAATAAAATGTATGTAATGTGTAGTGTATTATTGAAGTACTTTCATTTGTAAGTTACTATAAATAGACTGTTTATTTGATAGACATATCTTATGACTGACTGACTGACGGCACGAACACATGTACGCAATATTAACATTTTAATGTTGAAGAATGATGCATTTCAAAGTTATCATTTTAAATACAATAAATATAATACAAAATTTATCTGTTTAAAGGGGCTTATAAATCAATTCAATGAATTTAGATGAGTATTACATTTTTATTATGAATTTTTTTCAGATACTGACTAATATCGAAGAGTCTTATCGCAAGCTAGGGCTAAGTGAGCAAAGACAATAACACCTTCATCCATAGGACTACTTAGACTGAAGGTTGCTGGTTCGAATCCAGACAGTAGCGGCAGTTTGATCAATTATAATAATATAAAAAAAGGGCGGTTGGTTGATTACACTGTTGTCGCTTGAATAAGAACGAAACTTAACGGCTCACCAACAACATAATCAATATATTTGTTACGTTGTGCTAGAAGATATCTTTACCTCCAGGCAATGGAGTGTTCTAAAAGAGGGTGCAAGAATCGAAAAGGGACACGGTAAAGGTTTCCTTCTTTTTACATCGCAAGCTACAGGGTCAAAGGTCCAAAATTAAGGGCATGCAACTTCAAAATTTTATATATATTCTCATTGATCTGAGTTTATATCTTAGAAGGTGGTGCGCTTTGCTACTGCAAAAGTGCAATGATATAACATACCCGATATTATAGCTGTTACCTTAATTATCAATTCTGCATTTAGCTTTTTTTTTTGTTTTGAGCGCTTACAAAATATATAAACAAATATGTGGGAATGTTTGGCCTCCAGATAAAGTTGTGTCGGTTTTCGTACTTTCTATTTGCGTAGAGTAAGAAAGACGTTTGGACTTGTTTTTAGTCCTACGGTCTGACCATGGTCTTTAGCCTTATTGACCACCTCGCTTGCAAGGGTATATATATTGATACATTCGGCCTAAAAGCTCGTAATGATTCAAAATGGAAATAATTATTCAAAATTTGTCAATTGACATTTAGTAGGAATTTAATTTTAAAGTTTCAATCTTGATACACAACTGAAATAGTCTCGATTAGATTCGATGCCCTTTTTTCAGTCAGGAAAAAATAGCTTACATTATATATTGTCTTCCGTTTAACTAACATTAGACAATTGTTCTCATATATTTGCATTTTACTTTAAAATTATTATTTGATATTTTAATATTTTTATTTGATATACAATATAAACAAATTAAGATATATTTAACAATAAATATAATATTTATTGTATACAAATAAATATTGCAACTTGATTCACTTTCTCTACATATTAGTAATATTGTCTATGGCTATTTTAACTCTATATGCATGAATAATTCATATGATTAGCATAGAACGATTGGCTAGCATTATTAGGGATGATACATTGAAAAAATTTGCTATTTTACCCATCAAAATGTGAAACTGGGCTCAATACCAAACAAAATTCGAAAATTAAATTACAATTGATTAATAATCGAATAAGTTATAAACTTTTAAAGGTTGTTTTCCATTTGTTTCTTGTAAAAAAGGATTAATGTAATTTATACAAAATTTTTATTCACAATCAACTCATTTGTGCATACTAACATTATTTATCTTAAATTTGAAGGAAAGTGTATATAAGTGCCATGGACATCGATCTCTTATCGTTGAATGACCCTTATGTATTATATCATTATGGAGATGAACATGTATGACGTCATGTATACAAATCTCTTTTGTTTAATTAAGAATTTTAAACGTCCATATTTTGGCTATTTTTTTTTTCATTTTTAAAAAATAATTTCAAAATCATGTTCGTGAAGAAAAGACGCTTCAATTGAAATAATATAAAAAATTTGAACTCATAAACATTTCGGTCTGGGTATAGAAGTCGTGACGCTTTTAAACCAAATTTAAATATATTTGTTTATTTATTTATCAGACTAAATATTTTAATATCAATTATTCTTATTTATATTATACAATGATATGATATGAGCAATGATTGTCTACGATCTAATACTTTTAGACAAATAAATCAAACATAAAAATTAGTTTGTGATGCTTCGATTCTTAGGTAATCAATATTTTGACTGTGTACTCCACATCTTTGCAATTATTACATGCAAATTTTGTCTCTCAAAATGTCATGGAAAATACTACAATGCCCTGTTATTAACCATTATAATGACTATAACATTAAATAGTTAATTTCGACAAATCATCAAAGTCTTAAATAGAAACGAATCCAAAAGGCAAAAACCTTGGAGAAGATTAACAATTCAGAGCCAAATGGTACGTACCTAATGATGACAACAAGATCCAAAGATTTTGATATTAGCCTTGGTCTTACTTTAAAGTATATTGACTTATTCTTGGCTTTAACTTTTCACACTTAGTCTTTGTATTGGTTACGAACTAAAAACCTTAGAAATATGTATATTAAGTCCGTAGTAAACCTTTCATGGTCTTTTTTACCAACCTCTATTAACTCCTTCCTCTCATCTTCTTTCAGTTACTACGGTACCTGGTATATGTATACCAGCTCTATTGCTCTTTGCCAATCAATCCGCTTGTTTTACAAAGGACATGATAAAGCTCCATTTTGAATGTTTAATCGCGAATTTTCCCATTACGGTCGAACCGAAACATAGATATCTCGATCTTCACCCGCTAGGACATTCGGCAAGAATGTAAAAGGGAGTATAAACCGCAACTTTGCAATTCGGATAGATCGTACCATCCGCCAGTTCAATGAGGGATAGATCCTCTAGTCTACACTTACTCGAAAGGACCCACTATAGGAGGCTTATATCTTTCCGGTTTTAACTGATCAGCCAGGTTCACTAAGTCATTGAATCCGCCTATCATCTATAGACCCTGCCTGTCGTCTATTGTATACCTCCTCTACAGTCAATTAATGTTAAAAACTCTGCAGAAATTGGATCTAGAATAAAATTTAATCGGATCTAGAATACGATTTTCGATTTTTGCATACCTCCTATACCTTCCTCTATTTTTGGTATTTTTCAAAATAAAAATTACTTCATTTTATCTTTAATATGACAAAATAAATCTTGCCATATTATTGATTTTTATGATCAAAATGTCAATGTACACCACTGTACTCAAATAATAATTAATAATTCACAAAAAAATCACAATAAACAAACTTGTTTATTCATTCAGACATTTAGATTATGATTCACATTTAATTTAAGCAATTGAAAACAATATTTGTAAACTTGACCTTATATTTTTACACAATTTATTTTTAATATGGCGCTTATCATCTATACATAAAAATATTAATTGCAAAATTCTTTTACCGATAAAAACTAAAGATGCTAACAGTATGGTAACATTTTAAATAAGTAAATAAACTGTTGACGATAAATTTGTAGTTTTTATAGTATTTACAAAATTAATTGATTTGCATATTCAAAGAAATAACGTTTCTTGAAAGACACTCCGAAAATAAGTTTTGAATATTTCCAAAAAGAAGCTCTGATATTTTTTTTCAAATTACTTTTTCTTATTCCTAAGATAAGCTACCACACTAAGCAATTTAAGCATAAAAAAAAACGATGAAAAATAAAATTTTGTTTTAAATTGATTTAAAAAAAATATATAAAAAAATTTAGGCAGATTTAGACTATATGCCGCCTTGGGCTTGATACGATGTGGCGTCTCTTTTGCTTTACGAAAGTGATTTTTAAAATATTAAATTATAAATTATAGTTTTTCAAAATAATATAATAAGTCTAATTTTGTAACTTATCACAGTAGTTTTCGTTTCACAATAATCTCAAACATTACAATAGTTTCTTTTTTCTTCCTTTAGCTCGTGCGAATACATCGATGGTTATATCATTATACTCAATTTTTTACATCAAGTAACCTTCTATAGATCTAAAGGACGTTCCTAATAAAATTAGTTTTCTCAGAATATTTTAGAAAAATTAAATCCAGATATTTAGAAGTGCCCTCTAAACGTAGAATGTATTTTTAATACCTAGTGGCACTAATTTTGGAATAATTATCAGTTAAAACTTGCATATTAAACACGTGGTTACCTACCCTGGTCGATTTTGAAGCGAATGTTTTTTTAGACATCATAAGGTATATAATTGAAGGTATATAATTGAAGGTATATTTATAAGAAAATTATGGCATGCTGTATTTAGTAAAAAATTTTTAAGAATCTTTTCGTGTGAAAATTCGATTACTTATTTTTAATAAATAATGAAATATATCTGAAATCAATAAAATTTTAAATTTTTATTCTTCTTGGCATTTTTGATTTCTAAATGTTCAAGGTTTCAAAATCCTAGCCTGGGCCCCTCGGACCTATGCATAAATCAGAAAATGAAAAACCAGTACACGCGGACCAACAAAATAATTGCGCCAATCCACACAACAATTAACACACACACAGAATTAAAAATTAAAGTTTCAATTTTTTTGTTTTTCACAATTGTTCCCTCTATTTTTTTAGTGTTATCAATAATGATAACTCGTAATTAATGGACTGATACCATAATACCCTTGTATACACACCTTTTGTTTGTACGCGAGTATACAAAAGTATACGATTAGGTAATAAAATAATTATTGATAAGAATTCCAAATCAATTTCTGATTAATAATCATTGATCCAGTATTAGACATGGAAATTAATTACATACCAAAAGGGTCATTAATATTCAAAATTTTATTTTATTTATCATTTCAGCATTAAAATTTGAGATATTTAAACTTATCAATCTGGAATTATAATATCAATTTATTTTCGGAATATCGTTTTGTCTTCATATATATACAAATATTGATCGAAAATGATTGAAATTTCTTTAATTGAAGAAAATTAGACAAAAAAAAGAGCGTTATTTCGGAACAGGTCTAAACTGCTCCGATTGTGATAAATTTTTTTAAAATGAAGTTTATTAAAAATGCCTCAAACTTTATAGCTTAAAAAAATAACGCTCTAGAGGTCAGTGGTCATGAAACAACAAATTTTAAACAAAAAGTGTACTCTTAAGTTTTTTTCTGAAAAGTCAAAACTTTTTGAGTTATCCACGATTCAAAATGTGTGTTTTTCGTTTAAAAATGCATGTTTTTGATCAATTTTTTTCATAAATACCTTGAAAATCTCACACTTTAACGAAAAAAGTTTACCAACAAAAGTGAAGCGTATAGAAAAACAAGGAGGAATATTTGTTTATTATTATTGGCATGAAATTGAAACACTTTCGCCGAATTGCAGCCTTTATTTCTGTGTTGAGAATATAAGATCATTTTTTACATATAATAAAACGCATTCTTGAATTAAGGATCGGGTCGGAAATATATAAGATTTAATAGTACTTAGTTTACTTAATTGTCAATTTATCTCTTGCACAACGTACAAACAAGGGGGTAGTGAATATTTGGCCTCCAAATAAAGATGTGTTAGCGTCCAGCCTGACTTCAGCCTCAATAGCCGTTTCATTCGCAAGGTATGAAAGAACTTTAGCTTTATTGAGGTCTATAGCTTGGGTAGAGATATAGACGAGATTAAGTCTAACAGCTCGCTAAAATTTATTATCACATCCAAATTTTTGCAATTTATAGGAAATTTTATTAAAAAGTATAGAAGTATTAGTTATACAAAAAAAAAAATAAATAAGTCAAGCAAAAGTTGTAATTTTCAGTTTTGTAACACTTTTGTAATTTTCAGTTTTTTTTCTGCCAGTTTGGAAGTTTTAATTTAAAAAAATGCGCCACAATAATACAGCTTTCTATTGGTCAATGAATTTTTTAAATTGGTTTATTACTTTTTGAGTTTATCCGTTATAAACAAACACACAAAAAATACTTTTTCTCTTTAAATTTCGTTATCTCAAAAGCTAAGCAAAATCAAGAAATTTTATCTATTTTGATTTTTACTTTCTTTCATCTTTACTTAATTCATAAACCGTATAATTCTGCAGCTCGTAAATATTTAAATTCATATAAACAATAATTTACACATCCAAACACTTAATAATAAAACACTGATTAATAATAATTATTAATAATACAAAAAATAATTAAAACATTGGTACATACCGCATTATAATAAAATCAATTATCATCATTCATCAACAACAATACATTATTATTATTTATTAAGAAGTAAAAATATATATATATTTTTTTTTATAAATAGAAAACAACAATTTAAATTACATAAATTAATTAAAATATTTTAAATTCACACATCAATTTTAATAAACATTTATATAAAATACTTAACACAATTATTGTTGAGATAGATATTTAGATGATGTTGATGACTACGAACGTATGTAATATGTAAAATGTTATGTTTAGAAGGATTGAAGGAAAGAATTGAAGCGTTTTAAGACCGGCTTTACAACAATAATAATACATATATATATATATATATAATAACAATAATAATTAAGTGAGAATATAAATACTTTGCATAAAATTTTTAAAATGATAGCACGATATATTTTTTATTTACGTATGTTCGTATGTATGTTTGTATGTGTTGAACAGATACGTGCAACATTTTATATTTTATTTAGTTAGGTTCAGTCAACATTCAGTACTCGACTCTCGAGTGTGGTGTAGGACATTTTTGTACACCAACAGTCAGTATTAATGGAATTTATTTTTATTTTATTTTGTAATAGTTATAATGTTCTTCTCCGTAGCAGAACTTATATTTTATTTATGTATTGGTGTGCATACACTTGTGAATCCCCTCTGTTGTTGTTGTTCACTGTTAATTTTGTCATGGGCAAGAAGCTGGGACTCGGGTAATTGGCGTACAGATTAGTCCTCAAGGGCATGATCATTGGTCACCACAGGAACAAAATCGGAGAAGAGCCAACTAACAAAAATGATTGTAAAAAGTGAGGCAACTCTTCTGCACAACTAAGGACAAGCAGAAAATCCGTACATAATCTACGAGGAATAAGTAAATACACTTGAGATTCATTAGTTGTGCAAACCAAATACAGAATAAAGAAGTATATTTAGTAACCTTATATCTGGTTCGGAGTACTTTTGAGTACAACGAGGTCTTTTTCGTCGATGGGCCGGCCATTCGCAATCTACATAAAAGCGACAAAATTGAATAAGTCTTCTCGGTACAAGAACAATCAAATATCCAATATCAGATGCTCATGACACTGATGAAAATGTGCATATCGAAACTCTTCAATGGGTGGTGCACATTCTGATGGCCAAGAAAAAGGAGTAAACTGAAGTTCTCACTTAAAGATTAAAGAAACTCGGTCATAGAATTATTCGACTACGTCTCTTATACATATGTTCTTTATTTTATAACATCGGTTGGGGATTATTTCGTAACTACAATATCATTTGATATATATTTACATCCTAAATATACATTAACGCATAATACGTATGAGAATAAATAGGTTCCATAGAACATTAAACTAAATTTTTATTAATAATTTCGAGTTCCATTCGCATAGTCAGTAATTTTACTCCAAAATAGTTTTTTATCATTTGCAAGAATACAACGTTTTAACTAGAATTTAGCTGTTCAAGCTTGTTTAGCCAGTCAATTACTTGTTAATTGACTAAATCACTTACTTAATATGAACAAGCTGGCTTTAAGCTCCTTAAAATTTTTCGATAAAACAATATTTATAATTGGTGACCATTCATTGTATTTGGTGACCACCCGTTATTAATTCTATTAATTTATTAATTATATAGATGAGAAATGTGTTTAGGGTGGAAATATTTATTATTGACTAGTCTGACGCAGTTTATTTTGTCTGTGTTAGACAAGTATGACACATTCTAATTCTACGTCACCATTTTGAAATTTAGTTTGAATACAATGATATAATTCAATTTTTTGAAAAATATATAGGATGGCCATAGTATCATATGAGGTATAGTATAAAATTACTCTGCTGAATAAAAATAAAAACAGCATAAATCCCCCTTGTTCCTGATATTGTCTAAACTACGGATGTAAAATTTGGAAAAATATGGAATGTAAGTTAATATTTTACAAGAAAACCTCAAAAAAATTTTTTTTTATAAACTAGTACGAATTATTTACGAATATGAATGTCTCTATTCTTATCCATTTCGACCAGTTGAGTGACCGAGTTATATAGTGCATCTAAGTATTTGGCTACTTCAACTGAGGGGAATTTCGATTCGAATCCGGTGGTGGCAATATGTCAATTATAATTAACGGGGCGGGTAATCGATTGTCTGTTGGTGCATGGATTTGAACGAAATAGTCGGGGATGCTTGTAAATGTTTTCTGTAGTTTCCCTCACAGGCCTAAAGGCTTATGTCGGCCTAATTTCTTTCAAATGATCCGAGGTATCGGGTTATCACCAAATACCGAGTGTATATATACAAATTTTGTGTCACAAGTGTCACAAAGTACCCGGTGGGCACACCAAATACTGGGTGCACACACCAAATATCGTGTGCACACACCAAATACAAAGTGCCACAACAAATACCGGGCATCCGATAAGAAATGATGTTACCCCTAAGGGGGTGAAATTGGGGGCATAGTTTGCATGGGAAAACGTGATTCATTGGTCCTATCTACTTAAAATTTTGGATACCAATTCAATATCCACCACCTCCGACACCAAGCTAATAGATACTTATTTTATTGCTTGCGGAACAGAATATTGGATGTCAACTTAAAATTTGTGCGTATAATCGATAATTTTACTAACATGAACAGATATGCTGTTAGTTCCGCAGAAAAAAACAAACTAACCATTCATTGTTACTTAAAATGGTAGAAAAAACGAAATAATACATACTTATTTCACTTTTTTTAATGCAAAAAATAAATGGAAAAAAACCGATATAAATATTAAAAGAAAAAGAATTTTTTATAATAAAAAATAACTATTGATAAATCGATAACAAGTTCATCTCTTAAGTTGACATTGTAAACTTGTAAAACAATAGAATGTATACAAATACAAATTAATTATCATCTTATTAATTTAGTTGAATGTCCAATGTCCAATAGCTAGCTGAGCCCAACCCATTAACAGCAATTTGAATAGAGCTTTTTGCTCTATCTTCACTGAAATGAGCAAATAATTAAATACTTCAATAAATTATTTTCTTGAGGCCAATTACCTTTCGAAGGAGCCACGAACTAATCAACTTTTATCTACTTCTATGTCAAATTACAGTTTCTCATATCAGTAATAAATTTAAATGATAGAAACTAAATTTTATGAAAAAAGCTGGCCCATGGGAGGATCGAACTCACGACCTTCGCGTTATTAGCACGACGCTCTAACCAACTGAGCTAATGGGCCGGTGTATTTTACCTAAAAATTTCATTTCAAATTAAAAGCACAGCTTAGTTTTTATTATCTTGTTAATGGATTTTTAAAAAGTTCATTTACTCAAATTTATTTAATCTGGTGTACACGACACTTTACTGTTCAATGTAAATACTAAAACTTACAGAAGAGGATATAACGTTTCATCCAGAACAGAAAAGGAAATAACGTTTTTCAATTTTTCCAATCCAAACTTTTAAAAACAAATTTTTTACAAAAATCAAAAAGTATCTCTTCCAATGAAATGAATTCTGTTGAAAAGAAAATAACGTTTTTCAATTTTTCCATTCCAAACTTTTAAAAACAAATTTTTTACAAAAATAAAAAAGTATCTCTTCCAATGAAATGAATTCTGTTGAAAAGGAACAGTTTTATCATTTACTTTTGAAGAAATCGAAATTTACTGTGTTGGTCAAAACTGAGCTATTGATTTTATACTCTTTATTGCTTTTAAGTTTTATACTCGTTATTGCTTTTAAGTTTTATTTTATGAATCTTCAATGTCCAATGATATTTTTGATGTAAATTCAACGGCCCATTAGCTCAGTTGGTTAGAGCGTCGTGCTAATAACGCGAAGGTCGTGAGTTCGATCCTCCCATGGGCCAGTTTTTTTCATGCTCATCAATAAATAATTTTTTTTCTGTTATTTTAGATTTTACTTTTATCCTTAGACTCATAGTAAACCTCAAGCTTAATTTTTTTACCCTCATATGTATAGTTAAAATTTAAATCAATAATATTTAAAAATTAAATCAAATTTGGTGCAAAATAACGATGAAAAATGGCTTCAAGGAAATTCCAAGGTTCCAAGCTTCAAGGAAGATTAAACCTTAAAATGACCTTTAGACTTAACTATTTCTTTTAGTTTTTTGAGTTAGTGTGATTATGAGCAGACGGAAGGAAAGACATAATTAATGGACTACTTTTTACGATTTTAAATTGCAAATAGCACAAAGCTTTTTAAGTAAAAAGAGTTTAAAATTTTTTGAATATGCAGAAAAGCAATAATATTACTAAAAAAATTGAACAAAAAGTTAATCTGGCAACATTCGGATCCTTAATATTTGACATATTCTTAACTCAAATCCATTGACAGAACGTGGTCCCCGATTTTTTGATAATCAAGTAACACCAGACCCTACTCTAAAACTAAATAAAAGTCTCAAACAAAATCTTTTACAAATAATGAATGTCAAACGTTTTAAATTAATGTTTTCAAGGATAATTTTGTTTATAATCATAAATTTAAAAAAAAATTACGTAGTACAGAGAAAAATTACCTTTGGATATGACCCTTTTCGGTCAGACCAATAAGTCCCAGATTTAATATTATAAATTATTTATATTGCTTACTAAAGGTTGAAATTTTTATCGCAAGTATTTCCATTAATCGAATGCTTCCCGCTAAATTGTAATTTTTTACACTCCTTTATGCCCATAACAGATGTGGATAATCGCTCTTAAGCCGCCTTCTACTTTGTCGTCGAATTTGAATATGATGATTATTTAATTTTAATTGGCAATAAAAATTTGTTTGTAAACTACATCGAAGAAATATTTGATAATATGTGGGGGCCTTAATTGTTGGTATATATTCCGTTTGATTTAATTTTATACATAGTAATGATTAGTCTAACTTGAAAACAATAAATCATTTTTAAGATTTATGTTGCAATTACCACAACAAATTATCTTTAGATTCAAGTGAATTGTTCTTCCTAGCCAATACAAATTTTGCTAAGTGGATTCATTACCTTACCTACTCAACCTAAGCAAAAGTTATAACGATCAATTGAGTCAGAAAATTGATCATTATTCTCTTATAGAAAACAGGATTTTAATAATTATTCGCTGTTCTAAGGAGTATAAGTTCATTATATTAATTACAAAACGTACACTTCGAGGTATAAAAAGTCACTCAATCAAATTTGAAATGTATAGAATCGAAAATGTTCCATTAAAAAAATCAAAAATAATATACTGAGACGTTTTTAACGACCTATTATGCATGTGTCTGTCTTATTCGACTATCGATTAATTTATACATAAAGAGCGCGGGGAGGATTTAAAAAGTACAGGCGAAGAGTGAAATCTTTTGTAATCAAATTAATTGTAAAAAAACATCATTAATTTCCATATTAAGTTTTATGATACTGATGCATATCGTATTAAATTTGGACAAGATATCGGAAAAATTAATTTTTCAAATCTGGTGATGCCTTTATTACGCTCAATTTTTATCCAATTTGGGCCAACAAAGTATGTAATCCTACTAAATTTGGGTCGTACTTTTTAAATTTTTGGTTTAAATAAACGTAAATATAATACCTTACATGATAATAAGAGCCTGATCATGATATTTCATATAAAGAATAAAGTAAGCGAATTAATAATATTAAAATTGAAAAGTATGACCCAAAATTAGTGGGTTTCAAAAAAAAGTTCACTCAAATTGGTCACAATTTAGCCAAAATATTGGAAAATCTAATTTTTTGAATCTGGTGACGTCACAAAAACCAAAAAAAATTACTTTTGCTCTATTACGCTCAATTTTTATCCAATTTGGGCCAACAAAGTATGTAATCCTACTAAATTTGGGTCGTACTTTTTAAATTTTTGGTTTAAACAAACGTAAATATAATACCTTACATGATAATAAGAGCCTGATCATGATATTTCATATAAATATTAAACTAAGCGAATTAATAATATTAAAATTGAAAAGTATGACCCAAAATTAGTGGGTTTCAAAAAAAAGTTCACTCAAATTGGTCACAATTTAGCCAAAATATTGGAAAAATTAATTTTTTGAATCTGGTGACGTCACAAAAACCAAAAAAATTACTTTTGCTCTATTACGCTCAATTTTTATCCAATTTGGTCCAACAAAGTATGTAATCCTACTAAATTTGGGTCGTACTTTTTAAATTTTTGATTTAAATAAACGTAAATATAATACCTTACATGATAATAAGAGCCTGATCATGATATTTCATATAAAGAATAAAGTAAGCGAATTAATAATATTAAAATTGAAAAGTATGACCCAAAATTAGTGGGTTTTAAAAAAAAGTTCATTCAAGTTGTTCAAAATTTGGCCAAGATATTGAAAAAATTAATTTTTTGAATATGGTTTGAATATTTCATAGAATAATTAAAATAAGCGAATTAATAATATTAAAATTGAAAGTAAGACCCAAAATAAGTGAGTTTCAAAAAAAGTTTATTCAAATCGGTCAAAAATTGGCCAAGATATCGGAAAAATTAATCTGCCCCTTCGTTACTTTTTTTTCAATCTTTACATCGCCATTCAAAGAAATAATAAATGTGTTATTATATAAAAATATTTATTTACACATTCAACACGAGTGACTATCTTAAGTGACAGGAAAATAAAAAATAAAACAAAGAAATTTAAAAAAATTCATGAAGAACTGTTTTATGAACTACAAACATACATGTTTTTATGACCCTCACCTCCCCTTGTCACATCTTCTCATAGTTAGCGATACTCCCTCTCCCTATTAAGCAAACGTACTTTATGTTCATCCCTTCCCTTATGCAACAAGTGTGACAAATTATCTATTAACAATGCGAGCTTAATTATACGCTCGAACATATTTTGCCATGCAATCCGCAGATGATGCACATATTAATTTTGATTGCAGAATATATATATGTACTCTGAGTCGCATGTACCAAATTTGTCTGCCAAACGCTAAGAGTATTTTATGTTCCAAATAAAATAATAAACGTACTAACAGAGATTTTCCTACGTAGACGGACATGGAACATTTCAAGGGCACAGCAGAAAACCAAAATTTATTTTAAAATATAACAAATATGAAAACAAAACCACTCATTGTCTATCTATATTAATTAAAATATTTTCTTGTTAATTAATAACAAAAAAACGTACAAATTAAATATGCAAACATACTAACCTGAGTGGAACTAGTATTGTGTATTGTTATAAAACAAAACGTTATATTTAAAAAAAAAATTAAAATAAAACTACGTTTTATTATTATTTTTACAAAAGAACATGTAGAAAAAATAAAATCTCTTGTAAAAACAGTAAAAATTGATTTGTTTTTTTTTTTTTATTATAATAAAACTGAAAATTTGGGACACTTTCCGTTCCTTAGAAATGAAATATTTCAATAATAATAATCATATGATCTAGTGAAGGGCATACAAGGTCGTTAACGATGAATATAAAATACATTACCGAGACGTAAAGATGCGCACTCATTCAAACAACGACGTTACATTATTTAATAATAATCGTTGTAATTTTGTTTTGTATACTGGTGGTGTGCTGTTTTAATAAATTTCAGGAATGTATGTAATCGTATAGTGCAAAACTTGAACGTACTTGAGTTGCAAAAATAGAGTACGGCATTCTGTTCATGAAATTGTGAAGCGGGATTAATATCTCTATAGTAAGTTGGTATTCTCTTTAACCTAATATACATTGCATTTCTTTCAATTTTCGCGGACAAATAACCAAAATTAATAATACAAATGTTTTGAAATTTGGTATGCACAATATTTACATGAAAAAATAGTTCTCTCAAAAAAAAATGGTTAATTAAAATTCAAAATTTTATTTTATATTTAGAAATTCTGTTTCGCGAAAAACTCTTCGCGTTTCGTTTGTATGTCAATATTGAGCATACCAAATTTCTTATCATTTGGATAATAATTTTTTAAGGATAATAATAATTAAGAAGTGTGCATATTACAGAAGTAACAATCCTCCTTAAAAATAGCTGAAATATTAAGGATTTCGGTGTTGGTGGAACAATTAATCAAAACATTTATTTTTATCCACTAAACACTTTTGAACCCTGGTCGTTTTTCGAAAAATGCCTTTCTTTTCATGCTATCAGCAATTTTAGTTCTAAAAACAGTCACCAAAAATCAAATATTCTATGAGGAACAAAAAAATAATAAGCGAGAAAACAACATATGCATACAAATACGACTCTTTAAGGTGACATACAAAAAAAGAAAATTAAAATTAGCCGAGTAAACCATATTTAAAAATGGTCCAATTTAAGTTTTTACGATTTTAAATCGCTTAAAGCAAAAAACGTAGTCCTTCGAGGGAGGTCGTAAAAAATTGGTCCAAACGTTGGTCCATCAACATCCTGATCCTTCTTATTTAAACTTTCCTTCGCAATTCTATTTACAGAATGTGGCTCTATATTTTTACACACTGAAGTATCGCCAGACCCTGCTCTAGTATAGTGATGATGATTTTTGTAGACGCGAAACTGTGTATAAATTTATACATATAAATGTAATTAATGATATCATAAGTAGCGTGGAAAGATTTCTTTATTTTATGAAGAAATCCAATGGTAACTTATTGCTAAAACCAACGAAAAAACGGAATTCGGCAGGCATTCGGCCGATACAACATCACGTTGAGATTTATTCATTTTTTTTTTTTTTTGCTCTTTTTTCAGTCAATTTTCATAGTCGACTTAGAAGTTTTTTTAAAGCGTAAAACATCTTTTTTTGCTGGTCACTTAAATTGATGGTTAACAACATTGAATAAATATATTTCTAATTTCCATTTTTTTTTTATTTTTTTTTACAAAAGTTATAGTTACAAAACTGTTTCGGTAATTATAAGAAAATATAAATATAAGAGGTAAAAATAAGAAAAAACGTTAGAATCAAAATTTTCATAAAAAATACGAAACAATATTGTAACAATAATTTTTTTGAATAAAAAGAAAGTGAATAATTAGTAATATATTTATTCAGTAAATTTATTTTAAATTGATGGGATTAAAATAAAGATTTTTTTGTAAAACCAACGATGGACACTTTTAAAAAATTTAATCAAGTTTCTATAAACAACATTTATTGATCTCTACGGTCATTTCTTACTAATCAATATTAAGTAAAAAAAGGCTTGTTTTAATCAATATTTGGATATCTCAGAACAACGTTTATGGAAAATAACTATAAAAACACCCAATTAAAGCTTAATAAATTAGTTTTATTTAAAAAAATATATCTAAAAAAATATTTTTTTGTTTTTATTTTATGATTGTGCTTCTTTTTTTCCTTTATGTTTAAAAATTTGATCATTTTGAATAAAAGAACGTTTCAATGGATCAATTTTAAAATTACAGTGCCATTGCCGATATATAGAACTGTCATGATTTACATTAGTGGTTTCAACAGCATTTTTAATTTGAGCGTAGATTTTCTAAAAATCCATAAAAAGTCCTTTTTTTTATTGTTTTTGTAAATATTGATAAAAAAAATTAAAAATCACTTAGACAAATGTTTTTTTATTCTTTTTTCATTTGTATAGAGTTTCTAATGAAAGAGGAACCAAAAAGACTTGTCTAATTTTTTAGTGATTTTTGAATAGAATAATTTTTAATATTAGGTAGCTAATAAACAAAAAGACTACTTACCAAAATTGTACAGGACAACTTCTGATCTCCATGTTTCTACTTTCGTTATGATTTGTTGCATCTTAAAATGTTTCATGAATTTTTTTTTTATTAAAACATTTTTTTTTTTTATTTTATAACTTTTTTTAAAGGTTTATCATTTATTTGTTATTCCAAAAATGGAATTTTCAAATAGAGCAGCATTTCTTTGCCATAATCTAATTACTCAACGAGAGAATTCATCATCCTCAACGAACGCCACTATACCTTCTAAAATGAAACTATTTCAAAAACTTTCCAATTGCGTTTTCAATTTTTAACTTTCTGATATAGCAAGTTGTTTTCATTCCGAAATAAAAATACTAAATTTTAAGGTTTTTTATAAAATTCTTACTTTTTAAAAGTATTGTATTCCAGATTATAAAAAAAAAAGCATTTTTATACCGGTTTCAAAAATTTTGTATGCATTTTTCATAAGTAAATATCAATTTTTTAATTTTTTATGTATCATTTTTATAAGTAAATATTTTCGATAGTGGGTATTTTCAAATGAATGCCGTAATGATCGTAAATAATTCGATTTTGATAAAATTTTGTTGTATATTCATGATGTAGTTTTACAACATCAGTGATTTAAATTTTGTTGAAATTATTTTGTAAATTGAGGAGAAAAAAATTTACCAAAAAAACAACGCAAAAAAAATGAAGAAAAACATTTTTCATCTTTTATCGAAATTGCAACTCTTTCGTTGAAGGCGTATCGGACTTTGAATTGACTAAGCGAATTTCCTTTTATAAATTTATTAATTTGAATTATTATAATTACAAACGCTTTTACGCATTCTTAACGTTGGGCTGAAAAACTATAATCAAAAAATCCAAAAACAATATAGTCTACAGTAGAATTGTAATAAATAGTTTTCAATTTTAGTAATTTTAAATCAAAATAATTTCATTTGGGCTAGAATTATGGCTGTTAAACCTTATACCGAAAATAAATAAACTAAACTAAATATTTTTTTAATCAACTTCAGAATAAGCTTCATTATCAACACAAAACATATTATGTTCTTTTACGGTACCTTCGCAAGTTAAGTAAAATTCTTTGTATATTAATCAAGTTATCTTAATCAAAAGGTTACTGATCAGGAGTCTAACGGCCGAAGACATCACAGCTAATTTAGGATTTACATTAATTAGTACGTGTTTGTTTAAATTTATGCATTTTGCTTTTGTAATTTAAAATCTCATTATTATTGTTTTTACATATATATTTTTTTATCAGATTTGATGGAATCATTTATCGAACAATTATCTAGAAAAAAAATAAAAACCTGTAAATAATTTAAATATGTTCACGGCAATCTATCACGTATTTTCTATAATCGTTGTTACTAAATCAAGTTCAAGCTTAATAAATAATTATTGTATTTCATAATCTATACACAGGTCGTTTATTGCATAATTTGATATGGGGAAAACAAAAATATACCTACATAGAACATTACAATTGTTATACACACATGCATACAAATATTTAAACATTAATAAATATGCGATGCCTGTGTGTGTTACTGTATTACACTATTTTTAAACTTTTATAATGGGGATTCCCATTATAAAAATAATAATGTGTAACTTATAAGTCTGTTGACTCAGGTAAACATTTTATGATGATAAAAAAAAATATTTATCAACTCCACCCACAGTTTCTTCACAATAATCTTACCTTCCAAAATAAAATAATAATTATTCATTATTTGATAATGACTTTATAAGTCCACACGTAATTTTTAAAAAATTTTTAAGTGAAAATTAGGCAAAGTTAAAAGTTTCCATTATTATTTTACAAAAAAGAAATCGATGGATTATTGAAATGTTGACAGGTTGTTGAAATTTTACCAGTGTTTATAACCATACAAACTTTTCATTTACGTATTCATGACCGCGTAACTCGCTTTTTAAAACATGCATATAAACAATTTTGTTAATCACGATATGTTTTCAAGTTATTATATTATACAATTCGAGTTATTATATGAGACAATTATAAAATTATTTAACTTGCGGGAACCGAGGTCGAAGCTCGACGATAGATCATAGACCTAGAATAAGACGCAAAGTTCTCTTACCTTGCGGGCGAAAATAGATTTTTGGACGAAAATCTTGCGATCGAACACTGAGAATGAGAGCTAAGGACAGGTTTGAGACTTTTTTTTATCATACGTATTTCAGCTTAAGTCCGTGAGGCCCGGATCCCTGGCGGCACTATTGGAGAAGAATAATTAAAATTATAGTTGTGTCAACATAGAAATATTTCAGATAAATTTCAATATTAATTAAAAATAAATAATCGAATTTCGATTCATTCCGTTCAGCACTGCCTCCATATGATTTTGACAAGGCATCCTATTAGTAAATATTACCCAATTTTGAAGCTGGCTCTCAGTCTAAAACTTTAATGCTGCATATACCATTTACATGTGTATTGAATGAGTATGACCATGCGCCATCGACAAGCGTTACGACGCAGAGAGACGCATAAAATATATATATCATAATTATTATGCATTTCATTTGAAATTTTGACAAGAATACGAAAAGAAAATGATATTAAATGTATTTATTAATTTTAATGGCACGTGATTTTTCAAATTCGATACTTTTATTTCATAAAAATAAAATGAAACACAATATAGAAAACGAAATTTCAATAACAAATTATATAAATAAATTATTGGAATATTATTAAATTATATAGAAATTTGTTTTAATGGTACCGCAATGAATTTTCGTAGACTTCCTGGAATATTATATAATCATCGGAATACATTTTTAATTTTTTCTGCTATCACTTTGTTACTAACATGTATTCTTCTGCATTGGGGTGTCATTTGTACAGATTTTTCACCATGGCGTTATGTGAAACAAGTTGTAAGTATCTGTGCGGTACAGTAATCTTATTTAATATTATACATGTGAAAGTATATTTATATGTTTGTTTGTTTGTTTACCTTTTTTTTTGGAATTAGATGAATATAATTTTTAATATTTACTATCAGTTTTAAGTTCAGAAAATAAATGACAAAACTATTATCAAAATGTGGCATTGTCATAATATTAATTCACCACTATTCAACATAACGCTTTGCCAATGCAATTAAATATATTGCCAGCAAAAGGTAGTGACGCTAAAATAACTTACCTTTATCACTTTGTTTTCTAAGGCCCAGCGCACACTATCAGATTTTCTGATCAGAAAATCTGATATAACTAAATAACTGCAATATTCTCTCTAAAATTAGGGATTCAATAAAAAAATTGAATACCAATACAATTTATCCGTAACCAATAAAACTTTTTTGATACAAATATTTTTGGACATTTTGAAAATATGCTGATCAAAAATTTACCACACTGCCTTAAAATTACTTACATAGCTGGCATTTTCTTAATTTTCCATTTTGTCTTCGTAATTTTATACCTGATACTTTCACAGTTTTTCATCTTTCATATTTTCGAGGAAGTTGGTATATTGTTTATATACATATAAATTTTCAAACTTTATTGATAACAAATCGATAATTTACAAAATTTATATCTAGCTGGTACTCAACGCTTTGCACCCGCAGAATAAGGGGTTATTTCTGTGCAATCGCTAGTAATAGTAGATTTTTTTTTAATACTAAAATTACAAGTTTATACTTTGCAAAACAGATTTCGATAATAGATTAAATTAAATATAAATTATATTATAAATTAAATATTAATTTCTGATATAAGAAAGAATATTATCAAATGACGGATCAAATTTTGTGGTTTTTACTCTCAATTTATGACGCATAATCGAATTAATATGATATAGAAATAATTATTAAGGTTTAGAATTCATTAGGAAATTTGATCATACAAATCATTCGCATTTATAAATGAAATATTATTTTATAAAATTTAACTTTAAAAGTACAAATTTTCAAACATTAAGCATTAAAAAATCTGAGTATTTTTTTTTATTTGTTTAATGATATATTTTATTCTTTGCGCAATGCAAAACGATGTAAAATTTCAATTAATATGCCCGAAAATGAAATTGCTATTTACCACCCTAGGCGCGATCCAATTTGGCATGGCCTTTTTTAATTTACGAAAGTGATTTGAAAATTTTAAATTATAGTTTTTCAAAAATAAATAAGTAGTAAAATTTTGTAACTGATCAGAGTAGTTTTTCAGAATCATTTCAAAAATCAGTAGTTTTTTTAGAATCTTTTTGAAAATTTAAATACACTTACTTAGAAGTGTCCTCTAAACGTAGACATTTTTTTTTTGCAAACTTTTCGGCAAAAATTAAAAAAACAAATTATCTGTTAAAACTTGCATATTTACACGTGGTTCTTATTCAGGTCGATTTGGAAACGAACGTTTTATTAGATATCAAAATGTATACCTATACATAATTGAATGTATAACAATTACGATAATTGAATGTATAACAATTATGTTATGACAAGCGGTATTCGGTAAAAAATTTTTATAAATCTTTTCGTGTTAAAATTTGATTACATATTTTTAATTAATAATGAAATGTATTTGAAATATTCTTATGTTCACAACAAAACTTTAATTCTTCTTGAAATATTTGTTTTCTAAAATTTTAATATTTCAAAATTTTAACGTCCTTAAAATATTATTGCCATAGGCCCGGATCTCACGGGTCAAAGTAATGTGATTTCTCTACTATTTTTGAAACGGCGTATCGATAACAAAATTATTTTTTCTGTAGTTTTACATACTTCAATATCTCAAACTCGACTTCATATTATACTACAAGTATAGGCAACTTGTATTACATGTATGTAATAGTTCAATCTATATTTTCAATAATCCTCAGAACTTTTCCTTACATGATATTTTTAAGTCATAATTTTTTGCTTTTTCGTTGCTAGATGTTAAAAATGAATTAAAAATTTTAGTTTTTTAAAATCGTGTCTTAGAGAGTCTTTTGACTCGTAACACGTAAATCTCAAAAATAAAAACTAATAGTTATTAACTCTGAATAATTTTTTAAGGTTGTCCATTAACTATAAGATTGGTTTTTAAAAAAACATAAATTTTGTTTTTAACACAGTTTTGAATAAAGTTATTTCAATAACATAATGAAGAACTAAAATTATAAATAATGCTTCATCCAAAACTTTTTTGTAAATTGGTTAATTAATTACCTGGTTATATAAAAAAAAAATTATAATAACACATAATTTTTCAGTGTAATGAACATAAAAATGGTAACGCAATTGGAAATTTATGTAAAGCCCTGTGTACATCCGGTGACATCAATTCCCTTACATGCCAAACATTTCATAATGGAAAAGAATCTGTATTTATTGCTGAATGGCATGAAACAAAATTGGTATTCAAAAAAGTCAAAGATATAACAAAAAGTAATCCACTTTATTGGATTGATACAAACACACAAATAAAACATTATCCGTCCGAGAATGAATTCAAAGTAATGATTCGTTACACAGTCCTCACTAAATTTAATGTATCGATATCAAATAGTAATTTAATTAGATTAAGTCGATTAAAACCATCGTATCAGGAAAAAGACATTGTAAAACGTCATAAAGAAATGATGAATGCATGGACATTGTTACAAGACCACGAATATTTATGTTCTACATTATACATAGATTATGATCTATTTCCACAATTAATTGGTACATGTGGTCCATATTTTGCTGTTGAATATGTAGAACCAATTCAATATTCATCATTATTTTCTTTAAACGAGGGTAAAGAAGAATGGAGTAAACAAATAAAATTATCATTATTGGTGCTTAAACTTATCGAAGAATTAGAAAATACATTTATTGAGCCTTTTCATTTATGTGATATTAAATTACAACACTTTGGTTTAACTAAAGAAAAGAATCGTTTAAAATTTATCGATTTAGATATGGTGTACCCGAAATCAGTAATTAGTCGAATTATATCCGAAACTGATTCATGTACAACGGATGATCAATGTGATTTTTTTGATTGTCGTGCACGATGTAATATAAAAACAAGAAAATGTGAAAATCGTGTTGCAAATAATAATTTACAAATTGTATGTGAGAAAATATTCCTGGGATGGACAAATCCTCATAAAATTATTGTGCCTGGCTTATTAATGTCTCAATATACACCATCATCATTAGCCGCTGTACTTAGACAATGTGCAAATCCAGCATCTGAAACTACAAAGCCCAGGGAGCCCACATCTGAAGAGATACAAAGCCGTTTAACAGCTATTTTGAGTGAAATGGATTCAGAAATTGATAATGAAATGCTGCTTTAAAAATATTTTGTTATTGAAATTGTTTTTTTTTTCAAATGAATTAATAATTATGTCAAATTTTTATGAAGCAAAATCAATTAACGACACAAACAAAATGATACAAAAAATTATTAGCAATAAATTATGTTAAATAAAATTATATATATTTTTTTTGATAACACACTTATCGTGTGTTATATTTACAACTTTCATAAAAGTACTTATTTCTTCTTTCTGCATCTAATTATTCATTCTGTAATAATTCTACACAATAGCAGGTACTAATTAAAAAAGCAAACATGAATCGTACATATTAATCCTACTACAAAGTTTTTTGTAAATCAGAATATATTTTAAAAAATGTTTTATAAATTATAAAATACAATACAGTCGTATCCAAAATACACAAACTTTCAGACAACGAACGATATAAATATTAAGAATTAATTAATCATGCATTAAAAATTAGAATTTTTGTTTTTTGCCATTTTGAACTCAACAAAATTTAAAAGTAATAACCACTTATCTAGATGGCTCAAACAAAGAAATAAAACATTAATAAAAAAACAATTAATAATGAGAATTAACATTAACTTATATTATAGAAATTATGAAGTTTATCAATCGTTGCTGTTTTAGGATGTCTACAACCGCCATCTAAAGATTCTTTCACTTAGGCTGTAATTGTCTTTTAATATCCATTTGTTTAGATAAGTTTTTACAAATTGTTCGAACTTAATTTATTATTTATGTTTCGAAAATCCGTTTTTAGACTGTATTTCTAAAAATTATATTAATATTTAAGCAGTTCTATTCGGTTTTTGTTTTTTTGTTTTGTATTTCACTTTCTTTGAGTTTGAACATTATGATTTTAATATGCTATAAATATGTGTGTATAAAAGTTAATAGCAATTTAAAAAATAATTAATAAAAAAAAATTAATAAGCTAAATTTTGTAGCGTAAAAGCCATTACGCTACAATGTAGAAACTATCAACAAATAAACATGAAAAAACGTCTGTTATACAAGAAATCTCGAAACAGAATATAAAGGAAGTATCTTGCTTTAAGAAAAGGCTATTAAGCTATAAAGAAAAAAAACTTTAAAGTGTATGAATTTGGCTTCCAGAGGTAATTACTATCCTCGTATTTTTAAGCCAGTACGTTATTATCTTACAAAATATTCAACGAACTTATAATATACAAACAATAAGATACTTGGCTAAAAACAATATCTAAATCCATTTATACCATTTAAATTGCAAATTCAAACTAATTTGTATTAATTTTTTTTTTTCAAATTAATTTAAAATTGTATATTTAATTTAAAGCAATATAAAATTCAAAAATGTATATTTAATTTTCGATTAGTAGGTCTTTTTATTAATACGAAAATGAAATGAAAATTTTGAAGTCGAAACTAAAAATTGTTCAAATATTCGATCATTAATTGTTTAAATGTTGATTTTGTCTACTAAAAATAAAATTTATAAAATACACAAACTTCATAACTTCTGTTTCCTTTAATGCCTAGGTTTCTTTAGTCGTGCGAATTAAAAATAAAATACTTAACGCTAAAATTGAAAACTTTAAATTTTAAAATATTGTCGTCAGTCGCCTGCTTTATCCTTTGCTACTTTTTCCAGTTTATATAATACTTTTGTCATATCCGTATCCTTTGATAACTTAATAAAAACAGCTTTTCTTATTTCATGAAACACAATCCAACCAGGTAACAATTCACTTAATAATTTCAACAAACCTTCTATTTCTGATGGTGTAAAACTTGTCTTAAAACTATTATTTAGTTTATTAATAACACTTTCAATAGGTAAAACAGATTTTTTCTCAGCGATAAAAATATTTCGAGTATATTTTGCGAGATCTGGTAACTGTGCATATTTGGATGCCTCTTTATCTTTTGCAGGTGTTCTTGTCATTGCTTCTAGTGCTTTTGCAGCTTGGCGGGCACGAATTTTTTCTACTAAACTTTTGGGTACACCTTTTAATATACTATCAGTTGTGGTTTCATCATTTTCAGATTTGATTTCAGTCGATTTTTCATTTTTATCTTGCATATCACTTAGTTTTTGTAAAGCTTTTTCCATTCTAGAATTACAACTAAATAAATTACGTGCTTTGGATAAAACATCTTTGGCAGATGAAACAGTCTCTACATTTGGTTGTTGAGGTAATGGGGATCGTTCAATATCAGGTATTTTTTCAATATCGAATTCCGGATGCCAACGCACTATTTTTTCTCTTGGTATGTCCATTG
>JAEMTY010000109.1:0-50000 GCA_020423425.1 Chrysopa pallens
TTACCATTTTTGCCATTTAACGTTTTACCATAAGACTTGTAGTTTTTCCGGAAATCGAGATAAACCGTGTTTTACCCTTAAAAACTCACCCCCTTCCGTATTATATTCTCTCCCATTTCCAATGGGTTTTATCCTAATAAAATTTTTTTGGTTTCAAAAATTATTGACCCCGGTCTACATTATTTATAAAATATATCAAATTTAACCGTTCCCATGGATTTAGGTAGGACATAGGAGATTTGCATGCTTGAGGTGCGATTGTGAGAAAACAAAGTTAATAAATTAATTGAAATTGGCTACCCATAAAGTACATGCAAATATATTAAGAGATATTAATGTAATTTTTTTCAAAGAATTATGGATATGCGGCGCTGGATTTATGATAAGGGCAGTTGGTAAAAATTTGTAATTATAATAAATAAAATATTTTTTTCATTATCAAGAGTATGTTCAAAATTATAAATATTCATCAACAAAATTGAGAAAAAGATTCAGTGATAAATAGTTATTTAAGAATTTCCTTATCAATTTCCATCCAATTTGGATGAAAGAGGTTGTCAGCGGATATCGGCGTTTTAAGCCATTTCTATATGGTGTATGCATGTAAGCACCACATAACTTAAACCGGGTAGATCTTTCGAATTGGAATTTGGAGCGTTCTAGAATATTCTAAAAGGTTTCAGCCGATTGCTGAAGGCAATCTATTTTTTGTTATTTAAAAATGATACTATATACAAACTTGATTCATTTTATGTAAAATTTAATGGGGCGGTGTTTTGCACAGTGCCCAGGGGCGGCTCTGTGGACATGTATAATGGACATCAATTTTACCAGAGGATGATCCATCCCGTATAGCTTAATAATATTATAAATATACTTATTTATAACAATAAATTGAAACTTACCACTAGCTGTTGTTATTCCAACAGTATTACAAAGACGTGCTAACAACATGATGAATTAATTTCGATGCCTTAACCAATAATACTGTAACAAAAATAAAATAGCTGTGAAAAAAATTGCATAATGCCCTATAGAGTAATAAAAACGATTAGAACCTCGAGCGAAACCAATTGAAAATATACAATAATAAAAAAAAATAAATAGTAGAAAACGTAACGAATTTGATGTGTGATGTAAGGAAGTAATTTCCTATATATATATATATATATATATATATATATATATATATATATATATATATATATATATATATATATATATATATATATATATATATATATATATATATATATATATATATATATATATATATATATATATATATGTGTAATGTAATGGTTTATGATTATTATATTATAATTACCTACGGTTTTTATGGATATTTAAGATTTTTAACTGATTACAATTACAGAAGCGTTTCATACAAATTTTATTTACATATACATTTAATTAAAATACATATTTAAATTATTATATATTTATATATAGCTGCATATACTGTATATTTAGAGTATTTTATGAATGCTAATGACTAAAAATTGTTCATAGATACCCTACCACATGTCTAGTATCTGAACAATTAACTATGTTAGTTGTTATCATCGTGTTGTCGGTTGAACTATCACCTTCATACTTTAGAAATCTCAGGCGATCCTACTTGCAGATCGTGCCTGGAGAACGATAAAACCGCCATACACCCAGCTGTCTTCAGGATGTTAGATATAAAATGATCGGGCTTAAAACTCTGGATCCATTCATTATGGGAACAATTCGGGCGGAGAAGCTGTGAGCTTTTTGTGTGGCCACTGGTATCGATAAGATCCTATAGCATCATCTGCTCTGGATGATTCTTTCTTTACACCTTGAGCCAGAAGGCATACTTGCCTTCAAGTGATGGAGTGTTCTAAAGGAGAGTAAAGAGGACAAAAACGTCTAGGAACAAGGGACACATTTAATATTTATCAGCTAAATTTGAGCAGAAATTTCAGCGAATATAAACAGTTGAAGAAAAAATGTTTCAAACAAAAGATTGTAAGAAAACAAACATTCTTTTAATTTTTGTCAATTTTTAATGGTTTAATAGTTGACTCAAGGATCTATTGGACCTAATTGACCTACTTTGCTCATTGACAGACTTAAAGTCACTTTTTAGATCTAAAATACGCAACCAAAATTTAATTTTCCAGACAAGTTTTTTGAATTTCTCAGATAATAATATTCAACTGAAAATATTTTTAATATGTCTAGCCAGTAAAGAACATTTTTATCTAGACAAGTTTTCACTTTTGCAAAAACATCCTCCCTCAAAATTAAAAGCAAATCTTTTTAAACCATATTATTATTAATGAATGAGAAGACTGATGTCTTTCAAAAACATAACTATCGAATTGAAATACCCCAGAGGAGTAGGACGCCAAGATTCATTCCACCATATATTCAACCAATATATATGTATATATATATATATTAGACCAGTGCTTTCTCAACTTTATTGATCGCGTACTTCATAAAAGTTTGTGCGTACACCGTTATTTATGACGACGTTATTCTAGGATAATTATACAGTTCAAGAAAATATCACTTATTTAAGGATTGGGTGACTAGTTTCCGAGATATGGTTTGAAATCGATTTAAGATATTGGTCTCAGTATGCCATTTGAAGCAATGTCTCAAAAACTTAGCATCAAATCTTATCTGTTATCTTTATAGAAATAATTTTTTTTTTTGCCGGAAATCGAGATAAACCGTGTTTTACCCTTAAAAACTCACCCCTTCCAATTACCGACCTCATTATTTTTCCTTTCATGTTTGTTATATTATGTTCCGTTTCCAATGGATTTCATCCTACTGTAATGTTTTTAACTAATTTTTGAAACTTGAAACTTCAGCTTTGAAATTTGCTAGAATCTCGTATATCCCAAGATATTTATAAGATAAAAAATCAACGAAGAAATTGAAAAAAATTTATTATGGCAAAATAAATTTTAATTTTTTTCAAATAAATGTCAACTTCTTCAAAATTTTCCTCCAAATTTTTTACATATCCCAGTTTGAAGACCACTGCATTTAGACACGAACATTATATTATAATAACATATTATAATATACATACAAAGATTATAATTACATGAATAGAAGAGTGTGAATATGTGCATATGTTTTGTATGGTTGTCTTTCAGCGCAGGCAGTGGTGGCAATGCACCGTTCCGGAGGTGATTCCGCACACATCAGACCTCGAGGTGAAAGACCGCAACAAATAACAAAATTCTAGCTAGGTAGTAGAGGTGATCTACTCCACACCACACACATATACGCTAATACACCTAGGTATCATACAAAATGGTGCAGAAGTAATCACACACTAGTGAGAAATCTTTGTAAATTTTGATTTAACAAGAAAAGAGCTCTTGCTATAATTAAATGGCAAATTTTATAATACAACTTTAACATATATTAATAGTAATACTTGTTTTAATTCTATTGGATGGTAAGACTTACTCCCCATGCCTAGCTGCAGGTACAAAGTTGTTATAATCTAGTGGGGATAGTTAAAGTTCCCCATGGCAGGTACAAGTTTTAACATCTCGATTTCGGTTGATACTAATAAAATGAAAATTTTCATCTTTGAAAAATATATAATCCATAAATTAAATTTAATATATAATAGATGAATGGTTAATTTAACAAATAAAATTTTCCAATTTAATTCAACCAAACGACTAGTAAATCAATTTCAAGCAATGTTTATTTCCATTGTCAGGATAGCTAATGTAAGGTTTAAAAAAAATACGAGTGTGCTTTAGACCACAAAACTGAAGTAAAACTTCTTCTTATGGCTCACTCCAAACTCATAACTTATATCTATACTCTCTCTCTCTCTCTCTGTCTACCTTTCCTTTTAACTCATAACTAATTTCAACTAATTTCTATACTCTCCCTTTTTCTATATTCACTAATTTATATATACATCCCTCTCTACATCCGTTGGCTTCGCCCGATCACACCTTTCGTAACGCTTTCGTCACGCATTCACCAACTCACTTACTTCCCAAGTCAAGCGTGCGTAAAGAAGTTTTACTTCAAAATAAAATTTTGACTACCACCGATAACATAATGTAAACACTGTACCAAAACTGATATTCAAAAAGTGAAGCAACAACACAGTCAGTACTTGTATACGTGACCAACTGGGAATGCTGCGTTCTGTGTTTGTAAGTAAATACTGTAGTTACTGACAATCATAGCAGTTAAATTTATTAGCAATATTGTGCTTGCACAAATTTTCATAGCATTTTGATTATTATTTTTTAAGTTATTTTGATTTTGTCTTTATTATAGATATTTCGTTTTTAGTTCTTCTGGTTGTGAGCAAAAAGATTCGCTCAGTTTACATGATTTAATGTGTCAAATTACGTTTTAATTTTCTAACGGAGTTTCACAGTGTTTTAAAATAGGATGTTCACTTTTGTGTCACCTTGTACAAAAACTAAGTAACTACTACTAGTACAATATATAAAAAAAAAAAACAGCAAAAACACACCACCACACACTCAAATAACAAACATGCGATTTGTATGCTTACAACAAACAGCAAAGAATATTGTTAGGTTAAAAATAATATAATACCTATGTGGTGATATGTATTTATACTTAGTATTTTTATAGCAATTTTTACATTATTTGATTCATTGTAATCGAAACTGTTATAATATTTTTTTACACTTGGTACCATGTGATATAAAGCCAAAGGATTTGAAAACTTCTATACTATGTATCTACTTGTACAGACAACAGAACAAGTCGATTTCGGGTGACGACTTTTTAAGAGCCATCGAAGAATAAAATCTCGAAAATTTTTTGTTATAACACAAAACAATAAACATGTTTTGTTGTTAATTTTTCCAAAAGTTGATTTGCTGGGCCTTTCCAGGGCCGAGTTAATTGGTGTCTAGCATAAAGTATGACAATTTTGTTTTTAGAATTTTTAATAGTGGAAAAATAGAAAACATTTGTTTTTACTCGGAAAATTTTTTGAAATATAGCCATGAGTGTTGTAATCTATTGGGAATAGTTAAAGTGCCCCTACTATTATTAGTATTTGTTTTGAAATATAGCCCGACTACTCAAAAATTTTGGTAAAATTTTTCCGCCCCGTTTAAATGTTTGGTAGAGCTGTTTTATTTAATATAATTGACGGATTTCTAAGTAAAAACTATTATAACTTTTGAATTAAATTCTTAATGTTGTGAAAATTTTCTTGAAACTCCGTAGAATAGAAAGAAATTTATAAAGAAAGTGTTTATGAAGAAAAAAACTAAGTATTTTCAAAATTTATGGCAGATTTTCTTCATATATTTGGCAATTTTTTCGCAACACTATAACTTTTGAACAGAATGGAAAATGTTCCCAATTTTTTTTTTAAGAATTAGGTCATAACCTGTGGGAACGTCCCATTTTCATTATTTCACTTAGGGTTACCATATTTTCTTCCAAAGTATCCTAAAAGGAAATTGGAAATTTACAACCCATTTACTTTTTCAATAAGCGAATTTTTTTTTCAAGTTTTTTAAATCTCAAATTTAAACATCAAATTGATTCACAAAATATTATATTCTAACTTTGATCTACTTAATTGCCTTTCTCTTTTCTGGAATTGTTGGCCGTTAAAACCAATGAATTTTAATAATATTCGTCTATGTATCTTCGTAACAATCGATGTCGCTAAAAACGCTTTTTACTATACTAACTAAACTTCTTAGAATCGCTCAAGAGTATCAAAAATCAAGATTTTAATTTTAATTTCGATATATGATTCAATATTAGTGTAATACAGTGTACCTGTTTAATTCCTTGTAGAATTTCAGTTATATGCCACTGTTTTAACCATGTAATATTTAAAAACAATTTACTCTGTGTTTCAAGTCTCTATGAAAATTCTGGTTTAGCTAGTTTTCGCATATTTAAACGATTGTATGCAAATCGTTATTAATTAAAATTATGGTCTTATTGAACCTTTAATTTTTATACATTTTTGTATTTGTAATCATTTCAATATTATAAACAAATAATAACTAAGCTGTGGTAAATATAACCTTTAGATACAACAATTACTTTCTGATTTTAATATGACAAGAGTCATGCCTAGACCTACGTCGATAATAAATAGACCAGTGTCGATAATTTTTGAAACCAAAAAAAATTATAGTAGTAAGAAACCCATTGGAAACCGAACGGAATATAACAAAAATGAAAGAAAAAATAATTTACAGGCGATCTGAGCTCGGGAAATGGAAGTGGAAGGGGGTGAGTTATTAAGGGTAAAAGATGGTTTATCTCGATTTCCGGCAAAACTAAAAGTTCTATGGGAAAAATTTAAACGGCAAACTTGTAGGGAATAAAAAGATCTACCGTGTTTTACTCTAAATCGATTTACCCATAAAAACTCACCCAGTTCCATTTCTCCACTTCAGATCGGTCGTAAATACTTTTTTTTTCACTTTTGTTTTATTCTCTTTCGTTTCCAATGGATTTCATTCTATTATAATTTTTTTTCACTTTTACCATTTTTAAAGGATTTTAACATGGTCTATAAACAAAATGTTCCAAGAAACCGTTTTGATTTATCTAAGATTAAGTGAGATTGAAAACTCGTAATTTAGGAATGATAAAAATTTCACACACGTAATAAGACTCGCACATTTCAATTAACAAAAAAAATAGTGCAGATTCCTCATAAGGTAAAGATATCGATTTTTAGGGCGAAAACTAATTCTTTATATAAGAGATAATGGATGATATAAAATTTATTTTAAAATTTTTTAAAGATTTTTTTTTGATAAATTTTCTAAAAAATGTACATGAAATAGATAAATGATTTACAATTTATTTATTAAAAAAAAAAAAAAAAAAATATTTAAAATTAAACAAAAATGAAAAAAAAATTGAAATAAATTATTTTAAAATAAAAGCATAAAAAAAGAATTTAGAAAATATTGAAGGTGGAATTATGTGTATGAATTTATATGATCAACGTAAAGGAACATAAAAATTAAGTTTTATCAAAGTAAAATTTGTTTTATATACTTTTCATTCATTTTTTTACAGTTCATGTAAACCTTTCTGATTTTCTGATCTCTTTTCAACAATTTTAAACTTTCCAATAATAGGGAAGATGCACAAATTTTTTATTATCACTTCAATTGAAGCGTCGTTAATTCACGAAAATGAATTTGAAGTTATTTTTTAAAAATCTTAAAAAATAGCCAAAATATAGATCTTCAAAATGCAAAAGAAGATTTGCATAAATGACGTCGTACACGTTCTATAATCATCTTCATTGTGATTATACATAAGCGTTATTCTACGATAAGAGGTTCTACCAATAACCATGGCGCGATTACCATGACACAAATGAGTTGATTGTGAATAAAAATGTTTTATATATTACATTAATATTAAAAAATTTGGTTGTCGGATTTTTCTATAGAAAATATCATGTTTATCGTAGAATCCATGAAACTTTTTTTGCAAGAAAGAGATGAAAAACAATTTTTAAGAATAAATTATTCGTTTTTGAATCAATTTTAATTTAGTTTTCGAATTTTATTTGGTATTTAGTCTAGTTTCATATTTTGATGGATAAAATGGCAAATTTTGTTTATTGCATCTTCCCTATTTATTAAATCTATTTAAAATTATTAGTTAAAGTTACCGCAAAAAGATATTAAAATCAACCCTATAAATAAAATTATCCTGTTCATTATATTATAAACTTTTTGTATAAAATAATACATCATGACATAAAAATATTATTCAATATATATACATCGATACTTAATCAAAAGTGGCCCTCAATCGCGTGACTGACCCACTTAATAGTTCTGTGTATTTTATATATTTCAATACAAATTTTAATAACATCTTCACAGAAGAATAACGAAATCTGTGTAAATAATAATAATAATAATATACTCATCAATTTATAAAAATTATTTTTACAATTTTTATTTATTTATTTATTTTTTTTGTTAACAAATTTTTGTCATTAATATTGTGTTTTAAAATTGGTATTAATAATTATCATTAACAATTATTCTAACAGATTGCCTCATTGAAATCTGAATTACTTGCAACATAAGTGTTACACATTTCATAAACTGTAAATAATTTAAACAAGTGAAGATTACAGCTAACACAGTTAATTATTTAGATACTCGACATATAGTTTAGTATCAACTATTTTTAATCTTTAGGATTTATGAAATCTATACGTACATCTATACAATACATATATTGATAGATATATAATATTAATCGTATTGTTTTTAGCTAAATTTGGGCTAAAATAGTGGCCAATCCAAACATTTAACAAAAACATGTTTCAAACAAAATTTGTTTAAAAAAAATTTGTTTTGCGAATTTTTCGTCTATCTTTTAAGATTCAACAATTGGATCATAGAAACATTGGACTCCATGGACTGATTTTGCGCATTCACGATATTACTTTTTATGTTTAGAATACACAATCAAAATTTCAGCACTTTATTTTTTAATTATCTTGACGACAAGCGAATGGACGGACAATGAGACAAAAATGAACTAATTAGGTGATTCTATGAAAACCCATACGAAAAGTTTGTTAGTGCCTCCAATATTTTCTAGCTTTAAAGACTAAAAATACTGTATTCTATATAGATATGTTGAGTATAAAAATTAAAATTTGGCGTCTACATTTTTTAAAATAAATGCGACATTCAATTATAATAAATTTCCAAACTTATAACTTCCTTTAATTTCATTTTTACATTAAGAGAAGGATTAAATTTCTTGTTCCATAAATATTTTTTGCATTTCTAAAAAACTGTTTTATGGTACACTTGAGGAAAATGAAAACAATTTTATTTTAACATTTACTTTTCGAATTCTCTAAAAGTAAAACAAAGAGTGTCTGTGACTGATATAACAATATTAATTTAATGGTGGAGGAGCTGTGAAAAATCCTGCTTCAAATTTATCTTTATAAGTTATACGAATATAGGCGAAATGCAGCGACCTCATACGAACAATGATATTACTTGTACTTATTTTCGTAACGTTCAGAAAGCAATAAAGCTCAAGAATAAAGTTACATGTTATATTAGATATTATAAAAATAATACCTGCACCGCTGTGAAACATCTTTGATTAAAACCGGCAAATAATTTAATCTCTGATCAATTTAAAATAAAATTTTCTTTCATCTATAAGCAAAATTTTATACTCGAATAAGAAGACTATGGGTAATTTGGTACGAATTATGTTACTTAACAAATTTTTATACAATACGTTGGGACTCAATCAAGTTCCACATATTGACTTTCATTATAACGTCAAACACTATGTTATTATTAGATTCTAAAAGGTATACTCTATTTACATACACACTTCCTTTTGTTGAAAGACATTCGCAGTGGTATACAAAATACACTTAAATGACAAAACATTTACCGTACGTTTAGCTCTCTTTCAATTTTTTAAAAACATATTAAGCTTGTAAAAAGGGTTTATTTAATTGTAAACAAAAAACTATTTACCTTTTAATAAAGTCATAATACAATTTCCATTTTTACCCTTAAAAAAGAATAAATATTAACACACTTAATCAAATTAACCACTCTTCATTTGTTTATCGTCTTTGAAGACCCAAAAAAAAAAAATCAACAAACACTACAAAGACAAAAAAAAAATCACTCAATAATAAGAACGTACCTCCGTCTCTAAATACTGCAAAGAGTGGTGAAGTCCACCTCGTGTGCTACTGTAATTATTATTATTATTATTGTTAGCAGTTAGTGTGCTTATTCTATGTGCACTAGAAAGAACAGTGGCGGTAAACGACGACTGGAGACTGGCGGGTATTATTATTATCATCAACATCATCGTAGTCTATAATAAAATGGGAGGCAGCTCTCATCATAGAGAATCTGATTTATCCATGTGACTGTTTTTGTTGTTTGTTATATGTGTGTAGTAGTGGTCATGGTCGCGATCACCACCAAGTTAGCAAAGTGTCGCACATGCAACTTTAAAAACTAACTACCATACATACTCCTTCCTATTGGATATATATTCAATATCAAACTGTGTTAAGTTCTTTGTATTTTAATATAATATGTATGCCTTCCTTGTTGTGGTTCTTGTATTCTTATCAAAGAAGTAATACAGCAATTCAACGGCTAATATTGAATAGGTAAGTTTTATACAAACAGTTAATATAGTCAACGAATATTAAACAACTTATACGAAAAAGTTTTATATAACATGTAGTTCTGTGAACTGTAGACGTCACTTAGAAATAAATATAAAGAAACCCATGCATCTATCTTGTTTACTTTAGAAGGAGGCGGGGAGGGGATGCAGCTTTATGGAAAACCTAAATTTTTCCTACTATGCCCAGAACATCGATTGCAAAAAAAACTTTGCAACTGCATAGAAAAAAATATTTTTTTGGAGAGATATTTAATAGGAGGGGAGTAATTTTTAGAATGCGATAAGTGTATCTTCCAAATTTAATCCAAATTGGACGACGGGTTCGAAACCAAGCAAGCAGAGATAGAAAGAAACATAAACTAAATGAAAAATCGGCCAGTTGTACAATAGACCTCACTACGTTCGATCAATAAATGAAGATAACATCTAACAGAGTTAACCATTGAATATACAATGGAGCTAACTCCCTCATGGTGACACCTAATTCTCATTAGGTTTATATATTAACTATAATTTTTGAAAAATTATTATACAGCCCCCTCTTTCTATCACATTATATATAAATCTTATCTAACCTAAATGAGCTCTTCTCAACTAAATTTTCTTAGTCATATCTTTTATGACTCAATTCTAATAACATTCCGTGCTATACCATAAAATACCACTAGTTATACTCGGATTGAATTCTACTGCAGATTAATTTTATATCAAACTCTTTTACAGAAATGATAGAAAAAATTAAATCGATTACTATTTTAACGTTATTTATTTGAGTACAAATAAAAGTTTATAAAAATACAAAAAGTTAACGGATCTTAATTAAACTAAATACGACACAAAAACAAAGCGCAAATTAATCGAAGACAACACTACCCATTTTACTCTTATCTTCAATCATTGAAATCATCTTCTCAAACTCTTTCCATTTTTTCTTTAATAGCCGAACTATATCTGGCCGTGTAACAAGTGCAATTTTGATACAATGTATCAACACATCGCTTTGATAGAACGGTGGAAATGGTACATTCTCTAAATTGAACAAATGTATTTTACCCTCCACATCTCCAATCATAACATTACGACCAGTTGACGTAAAGGCTATCGTAGTTAAGCGAGCTGAATTTGGCGATGGTGTAATACTTGCTGGTAAGTATGTTTTTTTACGTATATCCCAAATATATACCGATGAATCAGCAATCCCTGCAATTATTGTACTATGACAAGGATTCCAACATGCCATTTGTATTGGAAAAAAGGGAACTGTCAATGTAACTAACGGTTCGTATACACCATCCGACCATAAACGAATCGCCGAATCAGCACCACAAGTTAAGAAAATTCGTTCACAAAATGGTGAATACTTTATTTGGTATACAGGACCATTATGGGCTAAAAATACATCAATATGTTGATTTAAAAAATATTTTGAACATGTATGTACCGTTCCCATATTGGTTCCAACCATATACAGTGCTGGATCGTACGGTACATCCGTAAAACATTCAATAGATGCGTAGACGGATATTGGAATTGAATACTGCGTACACGGCTTAAGTTGGGATATACCTTTTAGCTTTCCCTCTAAACGATTAACATGCATTATACAAATTCCAGTCAACTCTTGTGCTGTTCCTGGGCGGTAAAGAGTAACTCGACCATCTTCATCCACTGCCATAATACGTTCATCGTTTGATGATTCACCAATTTGAACCCAATCTACATACAAAATCGGTCCAACTGAATCGGATGTATATATAGTTGAAAATGCAACTATCTTCATGTCAATTTGAGTAATATCGATAACTTTTAGAGTACCATCATAAAAACTAACAGTTAATAAATTTGGATTACTTTTACCAAAAGCAACAGCTGTTACTGCTACCTCAAATTTATAAAGACGTTCTGGTTGTGAAGGATTTTTAATATTCCATATACAAACTACACCTTTCTTATCTTCATTAAAAAAAAATTTGCCATATCCAACAGCGATAATATCTTCGTTTTTTGGATTTAAAACAATCATACTAATTGGTCGATCACTAACTTGATCGTTTGTGAATATCCAAAGGATATCTAGCCGATAAGTAAATTCAATTTCCTCTCCAAATGGATCTGGAGGATATAAACCTCGAATACGTGTTTGTTCTTTTTTAAAAAAATTTGCATCTAAGATCCGTTCCATTATCATGGTAGCATTTTTAAATGGGAGCGATTTATGTAAACGTTTCATTTGTGTATCGTAATCATCTTTAAATTGTGATACATCATTCAACATATCTTTTAATCTCTGTTCTTCGGCAATTGGATCGATTTCTACAGTTTCGTCTACTTCTTCTATGGGTATCACTTTTCTGGAATCTAACATATCCCATCCGGAGGCGAATGCTTCACTATGCATTTTTTTTGTACGATTTATATTTGTGGATCGAGTTTTTATTACAATAACATTTGTTTGGGATTCAGCATTAACCACTTTACGATTACGTCCTTTACCCTTGGTGATAAAGTCATACCATTCATTATCACGTATGATATCTTTACTTTCTGGAGTTCCAACCGGTTCAATCGTACTTGTTAACTCAAATAAATATATAACCGGTGTTTCTGTTAATGTTAAGTTTATTCTTTTTGGTAAACTTTCATCAATAGTAAATGGCTCTAAATTTAATGAATGTTTCGAATATTGATTGATTATGTCCTCTTCGCTTGCATATCGATGGTATGGTGCTTCTTGTAAATCTATATGACTTGTTGCTCCTGTAATTAAGAATAATTATTATCTGTAAATAGGATCCTGTTATTAGAAATTTGGACTCTTTGATGTTTCCAATAGTGAACACCTCATTATTCAGTTGTATTAAAGTAGCAAAAACATATGAAATACGAGATATTTCCAATTATATGAACTAAACCGAGGAACTCTCCAAAATAAAAAATTTTCAAACTGATCATAATGAAATCATAAACGAAATTTGAAAAAGTGACGATAACAACAGAGTTAATTGTTTAAATACTCGACATACGGTTCAGTATCAATGTTTGAACTATTTTCAACGTTACCATTCATAAAATACGCTGAATATGTAGTCCATACGGTTATAAACACATAAATATTAAAAATATGTATTGCAATTATTTATGTGCTTATTAGCTAAATTTGTATTTCAAAAAAAGTTACTTGTTTTGAAAGAATAAACATTTTTTTAAAAGAAACTAAATTATCTTTAGTTAGGATACATTTATATATTAAACATTGTAGTTTCATCCAGATCCTTCTGTTAGTACCTTTTTGTATTTTTCTAGCATATGTGTTATAGATCTTTTTAGAAGATTATGGTCTAGAAAGTGCGTAATGGCTGCAATTGTGATATCCAATTGTATTTGATTATGACGTATCTTGATTAGCTTAGTTCAAAAGTAGGTTCTTGAAGATAGCTAGAACAAATGTACATGGCCCGTTTCGGTTCTGACTATGCAGTTTGGAGCGTCTTTTAGTAGCTATTAAAGGCCGCAACAATGTAACAATGAATTTTTTGGCGCCGGCGAGAATCCAACTCGCAACGTTGGTGAATTGCATACATTGTAGCAAGCGGCATGACCTACCGTGGCCTACAGAGTGGTTGATATAATACATACTTGGGTAGAGTTTTAAAAAGTATATCAATTGAGTCCTACCTGTAATTGTCGTACCATACTGTGATAAAAAAGTGTTCTCAGCACGTACCGTTTGATAATGTAATTGTGTTTGAAATGCTGATTGTTGCGCACTAAATGTATTTTCACTAATTTTTGCCATATCATGAATGGCCACTTGTAGTTCTTCAGAGTGTATCGATGGTGCCACTAAATTTTTTGGTGTTACATCACATCCATCTAATAATATTTGATATGTCATTCGTTCGGGTAAAACCATTGTTTTTCCAGGAAATGGTATACGCTTTGCATGTATCGTGCCAAATGTTACCGATGAGGTTCGTTTTGATCCGAGGCTTAATTTTGATTTTTGCGTTGTGCGGCTCATGATTCTATACGGTGACATTTTCACAAGAACTGAGAGTATTTCTAAATTATTTATTACGTTTCAGTATTGAATTTTAACATGTGTTATATATTTATTGATTTGACAAAAATATCATTGCTAGGAAACCGTTTCAAGTGTAAAGCAACCCCTATACGTTAAATATTAATATCAATATATTGCACAATAATTGAAATTGTCTACATTATATTGCCTGCCTGTCTATAGATCCTATTGATAGATTTTACAATCAAAAAGAGTATGATTTTTATTATGCAAAATAATATTAGTTATTGTAAACATTGGTTAAACATGACTACACAGCCCCGTTTTTAGAGTTAGGCAGAGGAAGCTCTGCCTACAAATTTCCAAAAAAAAAGTTGTTTTTTTTTTTTTTTTTTTAAATTATAAATCTGAAAGAATTGCAAATTTTCTAAAATTCAATCTAAAATAATATTCAAATAGTGCAGTAGGAATCGGTTCATGAGAAACTATTTCACCTCAATCTTTTTACGCGATTCTGTTCAAATTATCCTACTGATAAATATATGTCGCAACTCGGTGTTCTATAGTTTAACCCTAATTTGTTTAAACAATTGCAAGGAATTGTTATTTTCTAGCTAGAAATAAATTAAATGTTCATTGATGAAATACGAATATAAAAGGTGATATGACTTTTTATGATAAGGTTAATACTTTTGAAGAAAATCTCGAATTCGGATAATTTTGACCCAGTAAAGAAAGAAAAAGAATATATATATATATATATATATATATATATATATATATATTTCATTTCTTATACCTGTTTTTTAATTGTTTATTACACAGTATTCGTCACTTACTTTCATACGAATAACAAATAATTAAAAAACGGATATAGGAAATAAAATTTATTTGTTATATAAAAAAAAATTCCCGTTTAAAAAAAAAAGAATTCCTTACAATTATTTAACATATTTCAGCACAATATTAATGGCATAAAAAAATTAGGTAAAATAAATGTTGGTAGTAGTGCGCCGATAACTACTACACTACATTTTTTCGAATTCGATTGTTCATGGCGAGGAATTTTTATATGAAAATACACTTGCAATGAATTCATCAATTGGACAAAATATTTGTAAAAGAATGGTAATTTGTTAGGAAATTATTATTTTATTCAAATTTATTCAAATTATAGTCTCCCAGAAAATATATCCTTATTATTCTTTTTGAATTGTATACAGAGCACTGTAAGCCCCTCATCCAATGTTCATTTGGTAGATAGTTTTAAATTAAAAAAAAAACTTTTGTTGAGCCACCTGCAAAAAATTCTAACCTTAATTAGGCCCCCACCAAGCTATTTATATGCGTATTTTTATATCTACCAAGCTAAAATCCACAATGTATTTACATAGTGGAAAAATTCGAAGAAAGAAAATTTATTTTAGAATGTATCGAGGTCTATGAATCTTTAAGCTGCGAGTATCAGCAAGAATAGGATATAATTATCTAATTAAAATGTGATATACAATGCAATATGATAAAGTAAATCTTCCTGCTATTATCGGAATTTTATGGAATGATGACTTACTTTCCTATTATAATAATAACTTTTCTCTATTTTGCATAATTTTTGTAATTAATTATTTTGAAAATTTCCTCATCACACTTGGCTAAACAGAATAAAGTTAATGACTTAAAATACAAAAATTAATTTTACATTCATATTATATTACATAAATAACGTAAGGTTTTTAAAGGAAGGAGTGTATTAACTTAATATTATGAATTGTACTATGGTTAGGGAGACGAAATTAAATGAAAATGCTACAAACGTGTTTCTTCATTATTTTTGGACATTATTCAGAATCAAAAAACCCTAATAAAAAGTCCTTTACAATTCCAATAAGAAAACGAAAAGGAACGAATAATAAATGAAAAGGAACATCAATAGGTATAGGATTAAATAGGAAATTTCCTATTAAAATCTATGTAATACGAAATTAAGACATTTCTTATTCAATCTCATTAAAAGTAAATGAGATTGAATAATATATTTATTTTCTATTGAACCTATTCAAAATTTTGATTGGTGATCGAATTTCGAAATATATAAAGAAAAATGTTGATCAAAATGGGTGTGTTTATTAAAAAACAATAAAAGTGTATTGAAAATGATTATCAGGAATTCAGCGCTTTTAATTAGTTGTAAAGAGTATTAAAGTTGTATGGAAATTATAATACAAATGAAGATCCTAGTAACTGATAATTCTGTTATATTTCGTAATATCCGTTTAAACGTGCGATTTTACATTTAACCGATAAAAACGTGAGGTATTGGGTACAACTAGACGGTTTTTCATTTTATCTGTCTATGTATGTTTGTTTCGTTATAACTTTCGAACGCGTTTTCTGATTTTTATGAAATATGCTACACATGTTTATCACATTCGGGAAATTTACTATATTGTTTTCGGAATATGATCTAAATAATACTTACGTTCAAATAAGTATGATTGCAGAAAATTTGGCCAACTTTAACAAGCTTAATTATTTAACAGTATAAGTTATAAATTATAACAAATAACTTTTAAAGAATTTAATAACTCTTTATGCAGAAAGTGGAGCGTGCTGTATTTAATTTTAAATTCAAATCGCATAATAATATTTCAAATAGTTATGAAAAATTATCACCAGAGTGCAGTATACTACTGATCACCTTATAGTTAGTTGATTTATTATTCACATACGTCAGTGTTTTAATAAAATTAATAATTATTAAAATGTGTTGTCATTCATAAATTTTTAGTATTCCATAACAATATTTGCAAAAATCAAATAGTTCAATTGCATTACATAGACCAAAGTCGCCAAAATTATATGAGAAATTAAGTTGATAACAAAAAGATTTCGTAGATTTATCAATTGTGTGTTTTTAATTAACGTATGTGTTGAAAAGTGTGTTCTTTATTATTATTATTTTTTATATAAAAAAGATATATATATATATATATAAATATATTTGATAATTACTTGAATGATAGTTGAGTATGTTTGTATTTATATTGAAATTGAATTTCAAGTATCAATTATCACATGAATTCATTTGACAGGATGACATATTTTAAATTTCAAGTTCATAATAAAAATGTTGCCTGTCAATCTAATTATATGAACTTAAAAGTTTTTTTATAATATGAATATTGCAAAATTTTTAATATTTTGAAATCCACTTTTTTGTAAATGTAAATTAGTCAATTCTATTGGAACAAAAATTATGCAATAATTTAAAAATTAAATTTTGTGTTTTCTTATTTTTTTTAAATAATTAAAATATTGTTTCATTTTTTGTTCTATGTTGGTCTAGAATATAAGCATTGTGTAAAAATAATGTCAACTACGAATGATACAAAAGCGAAGGAAAACGAAGGGGCTGGAGGGACAGCTGGTAGCAGTGAAGAAGAGAAAAAAGATGATCGAACTTTTGAATGTAATATTTGTTTAGACACTGCCAGAGATGCAGTTGTTAGTATGTGTGGCCATTTATTTTGGTAATTTTTCTATACATATGACAATTCTATTGCATTTTACTTAAAAATTTCCATAATAAATACAAAATCCATTGATAATATTACCAATTCTATTGATAATATTTTATAAAAGTAAATTTAATCATAATTTTTCAGTTTTACTTATTCTCACATTCGGTAGCTGTACAAAGTATTGGTACTTTATCTTTTTATCATTATATTGAATCTCTAAAATCTGTATTTATTTTGCGCTTTGAGGGTAAGAGACGCTATTGTGCTTTGATTATTTAAATATACTTTCTTACTACTTTAAACATACAGCGCATGAAGGTCTTTTAATTTTATAGGGATTTATGTAATATTAAGAAAATATTGTAAACCTTTTCTTATAGTTGGCCTTGTTTACATCAATGGTTAGAGACACAACCAAATCGTCAATTATGTCCTGTATGTAAAGCAGCTATAAGTAAAGAAAAAGTTGTGCCATTGTATGGTAGAGGAAGTTCAAAACAAGAGGATCCCAGAGAAAAAGTACCACCAAGGCCGGCTGGTCAACGTACTGAACCTGAACCTGGTACTGGATTTCCTGGTTTTGGGTTCGGTGATGGTTTTCATTTATCATTTGGAATTGGTGCATTTCCATTTGGATTTTTTACTATGTTTAATTTTAATGAGCCTAGACCAACAGCAGGTACGTCTTAAAATATTTTTTGCTGGATTACTCATCAATAATTAGGTTTATTTTTTTTTTTTAATTCGTTGAAAATAATGAAGCTTATTTTATTATAAGTTATCCATCCATGCATTTTTCCTTAATTTACAATCATGACGTGTTTAGCAATTGTGAAAGACACTAGTTTATTTATATTTATTCAAAGAATTCGCAATTATCGATATTTCATTTTGAATTTTATTATTTAATGCATTTATTTTATAACGTATAAATATTGCAAGATAAATATATATAAAAAAAAAAAGAAAAATAGAAAGAATTAAAATAAAATAAGATCAATTTACTTAAATAATTTTAAATTTGCTCATTATGTTGTCAGGAATAAAGTTAATGAATGATATGGCCCTATTTTACGTGTATTTATCATATAGAGAATTACTTACAGGGGAAGAATATTGCTAAAATTCACAAATTAATATGAAATGATCGAAAATATGCAAATCTTTAATACCTTCAAATACAAATAAACATAATAGATGACGTGGAAAATTATGCCGGCATAAACTATTAACGCTCAGTATTTTATTTATTTTTTAATACTCAAAAATTAAATGTATATAATTTATAATCCTGGTACCCAAATGCATGTCATATCATTGATAATATCGGCTTAATATTACTGTGACAACTTTTTTTTTACGAAAATTTAAGTGGGCGGTTTTCTTTTTCTGATCCGCTTTTTTGTTTTTGCTGTAAGGAGATCATCCACTAGTAAATGCAAAAACTATTTTTTCCGGCACGCGATTAAATTGTTAAAAATATCAATTTTCAAATTGTCGGACACGACACTTTTCGTTTTGTGACATGTTGGACAAAATGATATTTGCAGTTAATGAGCATCCTTTAAAAATTACAAAAAAACTATTGTCTGTTAATTTTGAAACTTTTAGAGACATCGATTATTTTACGGGTTTCGAAAAAGAAAACGGTCCATTTTCGTAGAGGAAAAAGTTGTTACACTAATCATAATTAATGTATATGCAAATTTTTAGATGGGTAATTATAAATAAACTGATATGACTATGTGCACCCAGTCTATAAAGATTTTTACCAAATGTAAGTTACAATCACTAAATACTCTTAAAATGTTACAAAAATTTTCTAATTGTCTCAATATAGCGGCAAGGTTACCGGTGATATATTATTAATCGCGTGTTGAAACTTATCATGGCCGTATTTGTACTTTGAAAAGACCTTAGATATAAATCACAATATCATTATATTGATTGCTCTAATCTCAAAAATGATATACGCAATCGATTTTTTAGCATTTATTATAATATTTTGTTTGTAAATTTTACAATGCCTTTTAGTAAGTAGTAAAATTCAATATTTAGGGTTCCGTATATGAAAAATAAATATGATTCCATCCAAATAAAATTATTATTTAATTTATTTTAAAAAATTCGTTTAAAATTTCGAAATCAGGTTTATAATATATCTGAATATTGTTGTTTTATTTTTTATAGCATATTTATTATTAATTTTAAGTGTAACATTTTTTCTTTTTTATAATTTATCAATTTTGGTGGGATATTTTCACTAAGGTGGAAAAATAGATAACTGTAAAATTTCATTATTTTTATGTTCCGAACTAAATAGTTAGACCCCAGACTGACGTAACGTAATTACAGACGTTGAGTAATCAATTAAGCAACATCAGTCACTGTCAGTATTTGGATGGGTGACCATCTAGCAGTACCGTGTACTGTTGTATAGAAAAATAATCATCCTCTTTGGTTAATGGCTATGGGACTGAAGTAACTGAAGCCAGAAAAAAAAACTAAATAGTTTATAATCTGACTCAACTCAATGTTATTAATTTTATTTTACCCCACAAAAAATATTTCTAAAAAGTAAAAAATTTTATTATTTATAGCTCATCGAGGAACTGCTCAACATGAAGAAGAATTATATCTTTCAAAATTATTTTTATATGTAGCGATATTATTTATTTGTTGGTTACTTTTGGCATAGTAATTCAGTGAGTGAATTGAATTAAAAATAAAAAAGTTAAACGCCAAAATATTAGTAATATTCATCTTCAAATAAAAAATTTCTAATAAATAGACTACATAATTTTAAAAAATCAATAAAGAATTTTGTATATATTTATTATAAAGTTTTTTGAATATTAAAAAAAGGCATATTGTTTATTATTAGTCACAAAAATTTATAATTATTCAATTTGATAGAGATGTTTATATAAAAGTTTTTCTAATAATTTTTTACATGAATTTATTGATCTCAATAAATATCATTGTTAAAATTTCACTAAACGACACACGTGAAACGATAATGAAATTAAAACCATGGATAAGTGAATTGCTCATTTTATATTAAGACTCGGATACGATATTTTTCTTTATAGTGTACACTGTCATCCGATTTAGCAGTTTATTCAAATATGTATATAACCATAATTAAAAATTGATAGGGCTATTGTTTAACTTATTTTTCACATTAAAAATAGTGAAATTATGTTATTACTTCTAGAGGATTAAATAAAGGAATTTAATAATAACACATAGGTTTTCATAGAGAATAGTATTTGTTTAAATTTTTAATCCATTTTAAATTAAGTGATTTTTGGAAAAGAAGTGTCAGAAAAGTTGCTGGTAAACTTAACATTAAGAGCATGTTTATTCCAGATATAATTTCAAAAGACTGATTATCTAATTGTCTCAATTTTCTTCTCCAATGTAAAATTAAGTCACAATATTTTCCGTAAAATTCCTCTATGTAATGGCTCTAGACCTAAAACTTTGAATTTACTAAATATCCGAAAATATTCTAATCATTTTATAACATACATAACATTAAAATAAAAACCATTATGTTTCATTAAATAATAAAATTTTGAATGCCTTTTTCGTGAATTTTATTTTCTTATTTGAATAATTTGGATTAAAATTTCCAAGGGAATAATTAATTAAATACACCAATAAACACTTAAATACATATGCGGTTGGTAACAAACTTACAGGATTAATAATGCAGTGGATATATATTATAAACGGATTTATGTTTAAAAAATGCAAATACGCTATTATTAAAAATTTTATTAAGCAAGATGATTATTAATGACTTGGAAAACATAATTGTTGTTACGTCCAACAAAAAAAATAATTTTTTGTTGCAACTTTTATGTACAAATTATTGATATTAAAACTATTGGCGTTTAAATTTATAGTAATGTACATAATCATTAAAATATGATAAAAAAAAGTTTGAAAGTCTTACAAATTATTTAATTAAATTAACAATGGAAAAATTGTATCTCACTAGTTTGTAAAAACTTCTAAGGCCATATTTATTTTGTCTTTCAAACCTAATCGTCATTTTCATTGTTAATTTGATTTAGGGACATTTTAATATGAATTATTAAATCAGGAAGATGGATGTTTAAGTACCAGTTGAAAATACAGAGTATATTGCATTTTTCAAGCGACTGCGTCTACATTACGCATAGATTGGTGGGAATAATGATACAATTAATAGTGCGTACAAAATAGGTGCATCAATAGATGTTTTTAAAGAGGGGAAGAATAAACCTCGCTAAAGTAGTTTATACTATGAATCCAGATTAAAAATATAAATTGATTATGTAAAACAGAAAATAAAATTAAAAATACTTGGGCTAGGAAGATTAATATAATGAAATATTGCACCAACGTGGGAAATACACTGTAAAATCTTTTATGAAAGCCTATTGAAATTATTTTATTAAATTTTTGTCAATAAAGCGATTTTTGCGCTAATATAGTTCTAGTCAAATATTATTCAATAATAACTAAAACTTTAAAAGGAGGGTATAAATTCAATTTTACCAGTTGCTGGGGAAATACAACGAAAAAAGGACTAAATTTTTGCTACGGGTCCCTAATACAGAAATGTTATTTACTGAGATTTTAATAAAATAATTAGATGCTCTATATTATGTCGTAAAGAAAATATTCCAGCCTTGAAACATTTGACGCTCGAGGCATTTTTTATTTATAGTAAAATGATCCCAATTAATAAAGTAATTTGTAAGGGTGAAACTTGTAGATATTATAATTCCTATAAAACTATATGTATATAAATATTAATCTCCTTTTATTAATTTTAAGCAAAATTTATTGTGCACTTATCAAAATAATTTTAAATCTAATACATAAAATAGAAACACGTTTTATGTTAAAAAAAAGGTCGGGAAAGTTGTTATGGTATATAAATTAACAATTGATCTTAATTAGCCAATACAAAGTGGCATGGACGCGCTTGAAATCACAATCAATCAATAAGAAATATTGTTCTGTAATCCATTGACTATTACAGTGTTATTATGTGATTGATTCTTATAAACATTTTAGTTGATTGTTTTATTGAACAAGTTGATTGGATTTGTAAAATATTTAACTCGTTTCTTTTAAAATTAGTAAATTTTGACATACATCACGTTTTAAGCGAACAAGTCAAGGTCAAACTATTTTAATGTATTCAACTTTATATAAAAAGTAACCAATTTAACTTTCGCCGATCTTACAAGGTAACACTCACGTGTCTATTTACTGGATTATTATATTTTGTAATAGACATTCCTTAAAATAATTTTCTATTTTTTTTTTTTTGGTGAATTGATTTTATTTTATGATTTGAACTGAGAATGGTATTATATAAAAATATTAATGGATTCTAAACATCTTATATAGAAATCAGAAACAAAATATTCATATACTATGTTTAGTACAAATTTATAAATTTATTTTGTTGATTTATTGGATAAATAAATTCTTTGTTTTAATATAATTGAGATTTTTTTTAAATACCTATGACATAATTTCAATTTAAATGCGAAAAAATTAAATGGTGAATTTGATTTTAGTAAAAAATGCAAATGTCTGTAATCGAAAGATAAATAACTGACTGACTTATCAACGCAGAGCTGAAACCACTTGGTATAGCAGCTTAAAATTTTGCATGAGAGTATCTAATATGACGTAAGTGAGCACTAAGAAGAGATTTTTTTAAATTCGTGTCGTAAATGGTTGAAGACGGAGTTCAAATTTTGACGTATTGATCAATGTGCTGCCCAAACCGCTAAGTAAAAAATCTAGAAATTAAAGCAAGAAGGTCTTGTTATAACGCAGGCAAGGCCCCAAGAAAGGAATTTTAGAAATGTAACTCATAAAAGGGATGAGAAGTTTAAAATATTTTACATTTTGATCAGGGTACTGCCCAAAACGTATTAATTTTGAGCAGAGAATCCTGTTATAACGATGAGACGGACTATATAAAGAGTTTCTAAATGAAACATCAAAGAGATGAAGTGGCAATTTAAATTTTTATAAGCCCATCAAGGTGTAGTCAAAAAGCTTGATATTTTGAACAGATGATCTTTTTATAATGTAAGTGAAAACTATGAAAAAAATAAGTTTTTAATTTCAAATTTTAACATTTCTAAACTAAGTCTGAAAAAGAAGCACTACTTAGCGTCATCGGGGTACGCAGCCCGAACGGTTCGAGTTGCGTGAAAATATTCTATCTGCGATGCTTAGAATTTTTTAAAAAGTTTTATTAATTTTTACAGTACATCATGTACATGTAATTTTGTTTCAATATTATTAATTCTAAAATAAAATATTAACAATCAAGGGTTATATTTTATGTAATACTTCGCCGATTGATCGGAACAAGTCTAGATTTTATTAATCTATAATAAAGTATAATGTAAATTTTGATCAACGTTTAATTCAAGTAGGAGGACTAGCCACATATTTTTTTTCTTCAATTGGTTGGTTTAATTTATAAATTCTAAGGCGGGTATATTATTACTTTTAAGTAAAATTCTATATTCAAATATAATAAATTAAATAGATAAATAAGATTGACAAAGTAGGGACTAAAAATACAAATTCGATATATCATGAGGACAATAAATTTAAAAAATAAATAAAATCGTTAATTGCATTTATTTACAGCAAACGAATTACTTTTACAATATATAAAATACGTACATTATTGTTATTCTATTTATAATTCTTTAGAAACTGTTTTCTTAAATCCTTTTTCTACTAACAAATCATTACATTGTTGACGATTTAAATTAGATAATGGAATTCGATCAATTTCTTTTTCACCATCATCTAACAAAACCAATTCGGGTTTAGCTCCTTGAATATGTTTGAATTCAACATCTGCATAATGCGGAACATCTTCAAAAATGAATTTTTTTACGTCCGGTAATCGGTTAAGACTACACCCACTGCATGACTAAAAATTAAAAAAAAAAATAGATTTTGCTGAAATAATATAATAATATATTACTAACCTCAATTCTAGCCGAAATATCGGCTTTAATTAATAAAAAACAAGCGAAAATCACTAGTAAACTACAAAATGTCTTCATTTTTCTTATTTTAAAGCATACAAAAATTGAATAATACAAGTTAAACAAAATGTTAAAAAGGAGCCAACCGAAGATAAGATAAACCGAAACGATCCAATGATAAACAGAAATGATGTCAAAATTATATGTCAAATGATTTTACATCAAAATTGTAAATATAATGGCTGGTTGACATCATTCATCAAGAAGATGGATTCTGGTACTAGAATAAAGGTAAGAATCACAGAATATAGGAATTTTGCCACTTTAAAATTTTGCGTAGCGATAAATGCGATAGATGTATCAATGGTCATACCCGTGGGTCATACTATACATGATAATATGGATATGCTAATGTGTGGCTCGGTTTTTTCAATAATTTTTTTTTTTTTTTTTTTTTTTTGTAAATTAATTGAAGGAAGCATATTATATTTAAAAGTTATGAGGCAAAGTATTGTCATTTATTGTTGTCACAATACTACATCGTATAGTGTCTAATTAAATAAACTTAATTTCCATTGAAAATCTCTTGTAAGGATGTATCATAGAATTGCCAACAGTGATTTTAGCAAAGCGATGAGCGATACTTTTACTAGCACGCATAGTTCGTCACTTTAGTTAAAAATCTCAATTGGTCTCAATCATTTTTTCAATAACCAATCATAATTTTACAAAGTTAATTGATGAAAAGTTAAGGTAATTATCCCATCGACTCTTTGCTTGTCGCCAATTAATTTGGTTGAATTCGGCATAACCTCAAGAAAGAGCGTGAAAAAAAATATATTGAGTAGTATATACTCTGCAATTAATTTTTTTAAAACTATTTGAGTCTTATAATAAGTTACTTTTAGGTTTTAAAATTTATACACAGAAAATATTAGAAGAATGCTAGCTGAACTCAACCCTTTTTAATTCTTGAACTAATAGAATACATACCTCGTCCTCGCAAATTCAAATGACGTCATAACGCTAAAAGAAAATTGGAATATGGAGTTATGACAGTAAATAATAAGAATTTTAATTAATAATTTGAATACGATTTTCGTTTAATATTACCATAATTTAATGTATAATTTTAATATTTAAGGCCTATTCATTTATTTTAAAAACTTTACATAAACGAACTTAATATATATCGTAAGTTTGACATGACTCATTTAATTTTGACATTCAGTTTTTGAATAATTAAATTTTCAAAATAAAAAATTTTTTTGAAATGATTTTTATTTGAAAATATTTGACTATTATCGATTAATATGTTAGTTAAATTTGTAAGATAACCTATCATAACCTTTTAATTTAAGAACATGGCTGGTGGAAATACCTTACAAAAAGCCATTGAATTAGTAACGAAAGCTACAGAAGAAGATCGTAATAAAAATTATGAGGAAGCATTACGACTATACGAGCACGGTGTTGAATATTTTCTTCATGCGATTAAGTGTAATAAAGTATAATTTATTAACTGATTTTTCATACAATAACCAAACATTTAACTTACAGATGAAGCTCAGGGTGAAAAAGCCAAAGAAAGTATTCGTGCAAAATGTATGCAATACTTAGATCGAGCTGAAAAATTGAAGGAATATTTGAAAAAAGGAAAACGAAAGCCAGTTAAAGAAGGCGAAAGTTCATCAAAGTAAACTTTTTTCAAACAACTAATATTTTTAAAAGTGCTCGATTCAAATTTTTATTTTTTACATTTAGGGATGACAAGAAAAGTGATAGCGATAGTGATTCGGATGACCCTGAAAAGAAAAAATTGCAAAGTAAGTTAGAAGGGGCTATTATTGTGGAAAAACCAAGTGTTCGATGGTCTGATGTAGCTGGTTTAGAAGGTGCTAAAGAAGCCTTAAAAGAGGCTGTAATTTTACCAATACGATTTCCTCATTTATTTACTGGCAAACGAATACCTTGGAAGGGAATATTATTATTTGGAGTAAGTACTTAATTATATTACTGATTTTATTAAAGAAGAGTAAATTACAAATTTCAAGATAATTAAAATGTATAAATATTACTAAAGACCTTGATCATGAACACCATGAACATGACCTTAGTTAGGTCAATTGCTGTTCCAAGCGTTATTTGTGTTAATCTGAATGCAGTCGTAAAATTTTTGTTCCTTAAATTAGTTTCAAATATTAGCATTTTATGCTATTTAACTTTAACAAATATCTTTCAAATAATCTAAATATATGATGTTCATTTCTAGCCTCCGGGAACTGGTAAATCATATTTAGCAAAAGCTGTAGCAACCGAAGCAAATAACTCAACATTTTTTTCGGTTTCATCATCTGACTTGGTATCTAAATGGCTTGGAGAATCTGAAAAATTGGTGAAAAATTTATTTGAACTTGCCAGACAACATAAACCTAGTATCATATTTATCGATGAAGTAGATTCATTATGTTCATCTCGTTCTGATAATGAATCGGAATCGGCACGCCGCATTAAAACAGAATTTTTAGTTCAAATGCAAGGTGTGGGTAATGATAACGACGGGATCTTGGTTTTGGGTGCCACAAATATACCATGGGTACTTGATTCTGCTATTCGAAGACGTTTTGAAAAACGAATTTATATCCCACTACCGGATGAACCAGCTAGACAGTTTATGTTTAAATTACATTTAGGAAATACATCTCATCAAATTACTGAAGCTGATTTTCGATCACTCGCAGCGAAAACTGATGGATATTCTGGTGCTGATATCAGTATTGTGGTACGCGATGCCCTTATGCAACCTGTACGTAAAGTTCAAACTGCAACGCATTTTAAACGGGTCTCTGGCCCATCTCCTGTAGATAAAACAACAATTGTACATGATCTGTTAACACCATGTTCACCTGGTGAAGATGGTGCTATTGAAATGTCTTGGATGGACGTGCCCGGAGATAAGTTATTTGAACCACCTGTGACCATGGTAAGTATTACTTGTTAAAGTTTTATTTCAAAAATTGGTCTGTCAAGTACAGCTAATCGTGAAATAAATAAAAAAATTTCCATCAAATTAGTCACCAATTTTTATTTTGTCGCCTGCAAAGAAGGGTCCAATCTTTTGGAGCAAATTTTTATTCAAAATGGACACGATAGAATAAAATGGTACCCATGTTGAATCGACCAATGTATATTGGGAATTAAAAAGAGCAGAAAACTGCCTAGGTCAAATTTGATGAAACTAGGTGGTTGACCGATAATATTTTACCATGTTTTTGACGAAAAATAAATTTATTTTTACTACTTTTTCACGAATAGCTGTTTTAAAATCTGACCGCTTTCTGGACCACCTGTACTTCTGATAATGCACCAAAATTTTAAATTAATCATATGCATATATTGTGGTAATAGGATACCTTGACTAGCGCTCTGAATCACACTTACTACGTGACAAACGTCATTACCATTACAGAAACATCGTTTTACGCGGTGGTTTGCAAAATTTAAACTTTACCAGTGAATTTTATTGTTAATACTGTTCTTATTATGTAATAAAGAATCATTTAAAATAATTTCAAAAAATTTGCCAAATAGCCTATTGCCAACTGCTGTTATTGACAAATTCATATTTTTTAAATAGTAAACCGAAATGCTTTTGTTTAGAAAGACTTGAACAATAAATCTCCCATTTTCGATTAATTTGATCTAAACCATTTTACCATTCTGGTTCTACAAGATTATAAGAAAAAAAATAAGTTTAGAACTTTTATGTTATTAATAAAATTATTTTACTACAGATATTCCCAAATATTTATAGCGAATCTGCACATGAAATTCGATTTGTTTACATTCATGAAATTTCACAGAAAATTTGTCATTTCGTTCATTGTAAAAATTATTATTTTTCAGAGCGATATGCTACGATCAATAGCAACCTCAAAACCAACAGTGAACGATGAAGACTTAGCAAAATTGGATAAATTTAAAGAAGATTTTGGACAAGAAGGTTAGCACTTCTCGTTACAATACCGCATTTTCCAACTTCTTCAAATTTATATATTATTATTATAAATACTAACACCGTTCGTTATATTGTTACACCACCTGTGTTGTAGCAGCATTATGGAAATTGTACTATGTTTATATTTATAATTTTTTATTTTTTCATAATTATTTTTCGTGTTTTATGATTTGATATTTTCTCTAATATTATTAGTTAATTCTTTTTTTTTTTTTTTTTTTTGTACATATTTGTTCAAAAAAATTATATCACACGATAATTTTTAAAATCGTTAAATTAATTTTATCAGTAAGTAATTTTGGTGATTTCGAAAGATAATTCCATAACAACTTAGCCAAATACGTGGCTGTTTGGTATTACACTTACAACTTTATCCGTTATATTAAAATTTAATAATTGTATTATAAAAGTCTGTTACACAGGTTAGGTTGGCCTCCCCTCTCGCCCTTACACAGAGCAATACCAGTACCGAATTTGTACGAAATTATGTTTAAACAGGCTAAAATATTAATTTGATAAACTAAATTTTGACATTAGCATGTCTAAATAAATGTAACCTGTAACATTCTTTTAACTTAAAATAAATTCGAAATGTTTGTCTCGCGGGGGCTTTAATTCTCTGATTCCATGTAACAAACTCACAACACATTAAGATAAAGAAAATAATTATAAAATTCGTTATTTATATTTTATAAATGGAGTTTTTAAATCCAACAGGAAGCGAATCCCTTCTTACATTATTCACTTAAAAATCACTTTATTATGATAGCATGTGAATTAATTTTATGATTATTTTATAAAAAAAAATTTATCGTGTGAGAAATTTCAGATATTTTTTTTTAATAAAAAAAAAATGTATTATATATTTTTAAAAATTCGGCATTTATTGATAAAATTAAAACGATACATCTATTAAAGATTAATTATTTTTATTAATTAAATAAATCATTATCATATTTAATATAATTGCCTAAACCATAAAATGTTGTTGACATGATTTTTTTTTTTTGTTTATAAAAAGGTAATTTCAGTTTCTATTCATTTCTGGGCTCATAATTAATTTGCACCAAACATTCATAAATACAGATTATATTTACAATTTGGATGAATGATTTTAAATTTTGAAAACATGAAGAATGTAAAATCAATTGTTTTTCATAACACTATTTTTAGTAATTTTTTAATTTTATCTCTGTCAGCAATGCGCCACTGTAATAATTTTCCTTTGTATTTGATGTTAAATATGCAATTAAAGTGATACATATATATAAAATTTTCATTTTTTAAAATATGCTAATTCTTAAGCAGTTTACTTAGACAGAAACACCAGTCAATTTTGTTTAGAGCATTTGATTAAAACTACAACTAGGATAATTGCTATTTTTTTATTTTGCTGTGACGCAAATACGTTAACTGGGTTGATTATATTTTTTAGTTGTTGTCAATTGAGCAAGTCTGATATTTTTTCCAGGAAATAGAAATAAACTTATTCGACCGTTTAAGGTAAAAGTAACTCATCTTTTAGTTCTTAGACACGGTTTGTATTGAGAACGTGAGATTACGTACTTGTCAAAAACAAGTTTTGTACCGTGTCATGACAGTATTTCGATACCCACATGATTTTTATCACTTCTTCAATAATGTTCCACGTCCAAGAGTTGGTATTTTAGTGAACCGATGACTTTATTCTTAAAGATAAAATCATGAGTATACGAGTAGATATAAAAATATTAGCGAGCAGATAAAAGGGCTATCACGACCCATTGACATTAGTATTTCCATAACAGTAATTCATAAAGCATCTGATAGGAGTAATAGTTACAATATACATCTTTTGAATTGATAAGGTTTTTTAATTTTAATCTGTTCTAAAATGTGTCTTCGAGCTCGTGGACGATTCAATGTTTGGGACCATAAAAAAAGGTGTCCTTAATTATATTTAAAAAAACGTTAATCTGTGTCTAGGAAGGGTAGGTATAAATTTTGATCTATTTTTCACGTTACTAGCTTTGAGTGTGGATATATTAAAATAAAGATACTTTTTTTCGAGACTTGGAAGTTATTTTCAGCATTCGTACTTAAGACATATGTATGCTATTTTTTCAATTACAAAGCAATTATCATTATCATCAATATTTAAATATTCGTACAAAAACTTAAAACTATTCAATTAACTCTTTGATATTAAATTAACGTGAATAAAGCCAATTAAAGTTTAACATTATTCTTAATCTTGAAACTATCGAGATAATTTCAAATTTTTTTAAATTTCAAGCTATTTCTTTTTTTTATCTTCAGTTTTTTCTTGATAAAAATGGTAATAATCCAATTTTAAAATATTTTTGTATAACCAAAAAATAAACAAATTTGACATTTAAATTTTACCTATCTTTTGTTAAATTAAACATACAAAAATAGATTTGTAAAAAGATTCATTTGTTTCTAATTTTTTCGTGAAAAAAATACTTTTTTGTTTGATTTAAAATTTATTAATAATATATAATTACTTTTTTATCTTATCATTTTATTAAATGAACTTTTATTCATAGTAGTAGGAATACGTGTTATACGTATAACTTGGTAGTGATTTTTAAAATCTATGCTAATTTTTTACTATGGATAATAAAGACATTGATAAACAGGTATTAATTTAACTTCAAGTTTGCTAATAATTAATTATTAATTTGTTGTTTAACTAATTAGGCAAATAAAGTTGTTGACTTATTTCGAAAATTTGCCGTAATACCGACTTTGGTAAATGGTAAAGTATTCTTAAAGAATAATTCAACACCTATTATTCATTCAACATGGACTCAAAGAAATTTAGAAACTGGCGTTAAAAACAAATTTAAAAAGTTCTTTTTATTGGAGTCTACAACACCAATTGAAATTTCGACTGTAGATGTTTCTCGCGAGTATGTATTACTTCTTTCTAACACTTATTTTGTGATTTTATCGAAAATGACTTTTGTTTTTAGACTTTTATGTGCTACAAGTGTATCTAGAAAATACACAGCAATTTTACGAGATGATCAAAATAGTAAATCTGATAAACAAATTTTGGAAATATGGGATGAAAAATCAATGTGTAGAACTGTAGATTTAGCTGCCCTAGATTTACATGGAAATATTTATACAGACGGTATGTAGAATCTTACTAAAGAAAGTGGAGGTGTTATCCTTTTTATAATTACCTTAAGTAAATCGAATTCATTTTTTTTAAACTAATTTAGGCGAGTTTTATACTTTCGAATTTTCTCCATGCGAAAAAAAATTGGTATATGTTGCGGAAGCGAAAGAACCCAAAACTGAGCCTTATTATAAACGAAAACCTGCAAAAGATTCTAAGTCTGAATCGAAATCTGAAGAATCCGAACCGATAAAGGTAATTTTTTTTCGTAATTAAAAAATTTTAAATTTAAACAAAAATTAAATACTTATATGATTCATTTCTATCAAAAATTATTCAAAATTTTGAATTGGAATGAATTGATTGTATGAGAAATCATTTCCACACAGTTTCACATAGTGATAATAGATTTAAAAGTAGATGGTTATATTGTCTTGTCGTCAACACGGAAAAATGGAGGGCATATTTTTTCCTCTCGCCTGAGCTCTCTTAAAAGGCACTAACGCGCATATGCTCAATATTTATTCAATTCTCAGATCTATAATAAACCTGTGTCAATAAACAACTACGATAACGCAATGTTCACACACTAAATTAACTAAATCAACAACACACACTAAATTTAACTTTTGTTGTAGCCGAAGAGGTGAGGGGTAAAAAAAAAACAATCATTTTATAAATGCTGATTTTTTGATATTATGACACATTTATGATGTAGAGAAATAGCCTGCTCTCAGTCTAATCACAAAAAGTATGTTTTTCGACAAATTTCACCATTTAAACCCTGATTAAAATCCAAGATACACTAAATTTAATAAATTGTCACTATATGTTCATTTCCGATTAAAACCTAATCAAATTTTGAATAGAAATGAATCGGAAATTCATACTCTAAATTCCGATTCAATCCTTCATTTTCGTTTAAATAATCTTACAACTTATGTTTCTTTATAGGGTGATGAATATATTTACCGCCAAGAGTGGGGTGAACAATTAGTCGGAAAAGTGCAATCTGTAATATGCATTTACGATATAGAAAAGGATAATGTAACAGTAATAAAGAATTTCCCAGCACATTTATGTCCAGGTCAAGTACATTGGGAAAAAAATGGAAACGGCTTTTTTGGTGTAGCAATTAATACAGAACCTCGAAAATTAGGATTAGTATTTTGTACGAATAGGGATACAGAAATATTTTATTTGGATATAAATGGACTTTATAATCGTATATCCGATTTGGATAAATCTGTTCGGTCTCCTCGGTTACATCCAAACGGTAAATATTTATATTGGTTAGAAAGATTACGAAATGGTCCTCATCATAGCTGTGAAGCACTTATGAAATTGAAACTTCCATTTCATCATGAGGTAAGAAATATAAATGCCGTTCTAGCATGAACAAAACTTGTTAAAGCATCGCTTTTTTTGTAAAAAACAATTGCTTCAAAAAATGAATAGTATCATATAATAAAATTATAGAAATAAGTTTTATGCCAGAACTATATTAGGTATTTAAATTAATGTTTTTCAAATCAACCGCAATATTATTTTTAGGCGAAACCTCAAACTGTTATTGAAATCGTAGATGATGTGAAACGATTAAAAAATTCCAAAAGCTTTTATGGTATATACAGTCATGATTTACCAAATCGCTGCTTTTCAAAAGATGGCAGATATTTAATTTTTTCTACTACACAGCAAACTGAAATTCTTAGTTATGTCTTAGATTTAGGTACATTTTTGTTTTGCATTTAAAATATAGATTTGCTTTATATTTTTTTATATTTTAGAAACTGGTGATTTGCAACAAATTATTTTACCAAACTATCCAAATTATAGTCAAACAGCTTTGGATGTAAATGATGATCTTATTCTATTCCAAGTAACTAATATTAAAAATCCAGATATTTTAGTCTTTGGAAAATTATCAGATATTGGTGAAAATGGAGAAATAAAAACTTTTGAAGTGAGCAGTTATGGAATTGTGCCAGAAATTCAAGATTTTAAACTTGAAAATTTAGAATTTAAACATAATAATAATGATGCAGTCAGTAAGTGCTTTTTATGTAAAAAGATATTCTAAATGCAATTTTAAAACTAATTATTACTTTTAATATATCAAAACGTGAAATCTAGAAAATCGTGAAAAATTTATCAATTGATACTAAATAAAAAATAATAATAACAATAAGACATTTTCCCACAAATTTGTTCACAACTTTACAACATGAAAGATATTTTCCTTCACTACATTTATTAAACAGTGTGGAAATATATATACCCTATGAATAAAACCAATGACACTTATGAATATAATTTGAAGATTACGGCATTCGGAAGTTCCAAAATATCTAGCTGTACCATTTTAAATTGCAAACTATTGCAATTCTAAGAATAGTCAATGTTAAATGAGAAAAAACATTTTTATGGTACTTTTCAAACTTCTTTATTGTAAAACAGATATGGTTAGAGACAAATCATTTGAGGCAGTCAAATACTCTCAAAGTGCTCTTAATTAAAATAGCAACGGTTGTAAAATATTTGATTCGTTTTTTATTATAATTTTAAAAATCAATTTCAGCTGAATTTAATGGAATTTATTTCGGCCCAAAAGAAGCTGCAAAACAATCAACGCCACTTATTTGCTATATTCATGGTGGCCCACATAGTAACTTTGTTAATTCTTACGCTTTATCGTTGGCTCTTCATGCCAGTTTAGGTAAATTTTGATTTTTTAGATCTTAGGGTCAAATCAACTAACATTTAATGAATTATATTAGGTTTTGCTACATTGTTGGTTAACTACAGAGGATCAACTGGTACAGGACAAAAGAGTGTATATTTTTTACCATCGAGAGTTGGACAAGCTGATGTGGAAGACTGTGTACTTGCAACCAAAAAATGTTTAGAAAAGTATCCGGAGTTAAATCCAAAACGTGTTGGATTAGTTGGAGGATCTCATGGCGGTTTCTTAGTCACACATTTAAGTGGTCAATATCCTGATCTGTATCGTACAGTTGTTGCAAGAAATCCTGTCACTGATATTGCTTCGATGTATATTGTATCGGATATACCTGATTGGTAAGAATTGCAATCAAAAGCTCTTGAAATTTTTTTCAAGAAGAGGTTAGAGTTCTGTTAATGGGTTCTCGCAATGAAAAAGTTAAGCATTTAATGTAAATTTCTTGAGGTGAAAGAAAGTCACTGATAGGCAGTGGATCATAATATGATTTCGTGATATCATAACATATAGCGTATACGACACATATTTGTGCTTAGTAGCATCGTACAGAACTTGCCACGTTAAATTGCGCCAGCTCACAGACAATTTTAAAACACGATTCCTCACTTTGTATTTAACATACTCTCTTATTTGTCTTATCAATTTTCGCCATTGATTTTGTAATCCCGTGAAAACTAAACAAATCTGTTTTTTATTCATATATTTGGATCTTGTTATGCGTTGTGTTATGGATCGACCTATCGTTTAGATTGCTTGTTCATACAATCTTCTAACTATTACTAGATATTGAATACTTCTAATACATTTATTTCGAAGTAGGTGTTCAGTTGAAGCAGGTACAAGTTATACTCAGGTTGGTCCAATTAGTGAATCATTAATGATCAAACAAAGAACAGCCTCTCCTTTAGTACATGCACACAATGTTAAAGTACCAACATTGTTGCTCATTGGTAGTAAAGATTTACGAGTTCCACCATCACAAGGAATTGAATTTTATCATCGTTTGAAGGCCAACGGTGTCAACGTACGGTGCGTACAATTTACAAATTAAATAATCAATTTCATTCGAATTTTTTTTTTAATATTTTGTTTTCAGAATGAATTTATATGAAGATAATCATGGTTTATCGAAAGTACCCGTAGAGTTTGATTCTCAAGTGAAAGGAATGTTGTGGTTACTCGAACATACCTTTTAAAAATTTGATAATAAAATGTTCTCACAAATTCTGTTAGAAGAAACGAGTGTAGTAATGGAATAAGTGTTGACTCAAATTTTAAAAGTTTTCTTAAAATAATTTCGTACATGCATTTTGATAATAATTTTTATAAATATAAAATCTTTAATAAGAATAAAAAATATTTACATTTCAATTTTTTTCTTTATATAACAAATAAATATTGACCTTTTTATTACATTTTACTTAATTGATGCATTTTCTTTGATTTCCCAACATTTATCCCAAAAATGTTTTAAACGTCCATCAGTATTGTTGCAAAATTCCCGAAAATCACGTAACATATTCGTTTGAAATGTATCATCCCCAGCCGCTGGTGTATAACTGGATCTCCATCGACGTGATAACATATGATTCCACGACCATAAAAATCCAACCTAGAAAAAACAAGTTTAAAAGTTTATTACTTGTTGAGCTTTATATTTGATCGAAATTTCCACAAAAGCTTTATGTAAAAAACTTTATTCAATATTTTTAAGAGAAGATTAGTAAGCAGAACTGAAAATATAATTTTTTACCTTTTTACAACTTTCAAAATCATCTTTATTTTTTCCACTAACATGTCTTGTGATATAAGCATGATGAGGACTAGATAATGTTTCACTTTGCACAACCAGTTGTGATCCGTTTCGACGTTGTGTTGGCGCAGTTATTGATCGTTGTCGTGGTCGAATTGTTGGCACACTTGGTATTAATACAAATACATTACCCGATCTATGTACATATTGATGATCATGAATAACCGTTGAATCGTTAATATGCGGCATTTCAATTGAACATGCCATAAATCCGAATTGAGCGACAATTGATTCTTGAAATAAAAATAATCGTTCTGACCATGTATCTTCACGAAATTCTTCAAATAAAAACTGTTTATTCTTTAATAAACAGTCTATGTTTAAAGGAATAAAAATTGGTCCTCTTAAAGGATCTGATTTATTTGTAAATGGTAAAGCCAATAAATCGGCTGGTATTGGTATCATTTGAAGGCCACATGCTTGAGCTTTTCTGGCCCAACCAAATACTAAATCAGATATAATAGCTGCCGATGATGTAAGCCATTGCACAACTAGTTCGTATGGTTGATCAGGCCTGTAGACACTTTGATAGCGAGCATGACCCCATTCAACACGATCACTTTTTAAAGTAATGTCAGTTTCAAGATATGAATGCCTATATAATGGCGTTATGTCATTATCAACATCCTCATGTAAATAATTACTCTGTAGTGTTTCACAAAGAAAATGAGGTACACTAGCTTCTTTGTTAGAAGATGATTCAAGATTTCCCCATCCTTTTGGATCTTTAATTTCAACTTCCATCCATTCATTTTCAAATACTTGTAATTGATCACCAATTGGAAACGTTTCGTTATTTTCTAAAACAATTAAATACCAATAACGTTCACAAAAAATTAAACAAATGAAAGTTAAAGTGTCAGACTGGATTTTCGATTTAAAATTCCATATCGAGAAATGGGTATACAGTTTTCCAAAACAATTTTGTAAAAAAAAAAAGATTTAAAAGACTATGGTAATAAACAGTTTTCTCCCAATCACTTTGCTCTCAGTAGTTTGAGGTACTTTTTAGACAAATCATTATGGTAAACTTTATTATAGTAAGCGATTTAAATGAATTTAAGATTTAAGAGTATCGCACCTTCGTCTTGCTTAACAACATAATACAAATAAAATCCAAAAACAAAATTTTTAGTTTGATCGCCAGAAGCATGACAAATTAATGTTTGCTCGACCATGCTTGATAAAATCTCGACAGCACAATCAATATTTGTTAATCCTTCTACGTTTCCCATCAACCAATAAACTGCATCAGCACTGACAAATGTTTGTTTTGGTAAATTTGGATGTGGTAATAAAAATCCAATTCCATTAACAGGATGGCACATTGCTAGTAAAATTTCTTGAAAATTACTAGTCGCTTTTAGCGGGGTTACTGTATTTGATCTGAAATAATTAATTATTTTATAAATCGAGAAAAAAAGTACCATTTTGTAAGTGTTCGAAAAAATAGAGATAAAAGATATAAAAGAGAACTATGTTTATTTTAAAAAGATTGGAATATTGCAAAAATTAATATTTAAGAATAAAATAATGATTTTGAATTTTGGTAATGTTGGATATTTTAAATAGATAAAATCTAATTACCCTTCTTCTGTATCATCGTTATTTGTAGTAGGAGCTTCTGGTGAAACAGGTAACACAGCTTCTGTAGCTGGAGAAACTCTACCTCGTTCAACTTTTGAACTTGATCTAAAATATTAAGTTATTTTATTCTTGGAAACTGCGATACTAATAAATATAAATTTTATAAATATAACATTATAAGCATGCAAAAGCATCATTACAAATTCATATATTTACAGAAGAAAATTTTGGTTTCAATTGTACCCAAACGATCTTAAGTAATAAAAATTAAAAATAATACACTTTATTCTTGGTCATAATTTAATAAAAAAGGCCATTCTTAATCTAAACATTCTCAAGCAAACAATCGATAGTACACCCTAAAAAGATAATCGGTACTAAATTGTAAAGTATTTGTTGTTTAGAGGCTATGAATATGCTAATTTTAATATAACATCAACGCTTTTATGTTGTTATGCCGTTTTTAAACTGTGAACTAAGCTCACAAGCAAATACAGTATTGCATTGCTGTTTTCACAATATTTTGGTTTTTGTGATTATGCATAAACCTTCAAAAAACGTACTATTGTTTTTAGGTTTTAAGAAAACAAAAAATGACTCTTATTTTACGATTGGTTGGCCAATTTCGAGATTTCGCTAGAGATTTGTCCGAGATATTGATCTTGGTGTTGGATTTTCAAGGCAGATGTATAAGTATAAGTCACACTATACATACAAACATACAAAATGGGTAAGGTTGTGGACATAGCAGATGATAAGAAGCGGTGCAGTTGGCAACACATCAGATTAGATGGTTCCGAGATCGATTCCCGGCAGGGAATCTATTCTAAAATTTAAATCTTTCAGTAAATTTTAATTTCATCTATCAGTTATTTACTTTGTTAATTTAATTACATTAAATCTCTGTTTAGAATTAATTTGTAGGAATTTAATACTTTGCCTTCATTTAAGTTTTTTTTATTTTTAGTTAATTATTTAGAACTAAAGTTATTTAGAAACTTTTGAAGTGTACTTGATAATAAATTAAAAATTTGGGAAACTATTACTTAATATTATATAAAATTATATAAAAATGGAAAATATAATATTCCGTTGAATACTTGAGAATAATTTAATTTCTAACTATATTTAGAAATATAAAAATTTAACATAAAGTTACCCTTTGAAAAATATTCATAGTCAAATTTTACCTGGCAGTAGTGGACAGTACAGAACGTTCTACCATTCTTGATGCAGTATACTGAAAGTAAGAAATTATCAGCATCCATTAAAACTAAACCAAAACCAATAATAAAGCCATAAAAAATTTAAATATAAAATTTACATAAAAATTAAACAAACTTTGGAAATACATGAAACTTGAATAACAAATCATTGCAAATGGTTACGTAAATTTTTAATGCGTAAAAGAAATAATTTTGGCTGAAAACAATCGAAAATATTAGTAAAAAAAAAATTAATTCAAAAATAATTAATAGAAAATATACAAGCAAAAAGCGACCATTTGTGCTGCAAAAATGACAAATATCCCAAAATCAGCAATAACAATCAAAACACAAACCTTTCCTTAACATTAAATAGCCATGCACTGTTTTTAATATAAAATGCTTATTACTATGTGAAAGATATCAAAAATCACCTTGGCCGCGGCTTCTCAGGTAAACGATTACTTCCCAAACGTTCACGGAATGGTGAGTTCCCTGTTCCAGCATTCTGTTGAATTTTGAATATTTTATAAATGTTCAAAAATTTTTAATGAAATTTCAAATAGTTTAAAAATTGTAATGCTGTTTAATGCATAGTGTCTAGTTTCATGCATTATCGAGATTCTAAAAATTTAAAAATCATATTGCAAAACTAGTTACAACAAACAAAATATGTCTATTAAACACATAACCAACAAAGGTTCTTTTGATCCCCAAAACTGTTCCCAAAATCGATTTTTGTGCATACCAACTTTTTGTACATAAGAAATTATACATGCTATCTCAGCTTTCTAGGCTAGGCTAGACAACTCGGAAATATAATTTTACGGAAAAAAATCTACAGAAAGCATATGCCAAATATATTAGGAGTTATTTAGCTCGTTTTTATAAGCTATGCCCGGAAAGGTTTTAATGTACAAGAAGGTTTATGCTAAAAATAAATTCTGAAGCAATTTTGAGGATATTTTTTTGACCTTTTATTATGCTAGTTTATCATTATCATGTAACAAGCTTAAAATTTTTGTAGCATATATTAATTTTCAATACCTGACTGGAAGATGATGGAGTAACAATGCTCATGCTGTAACGCCGTTGTACCTGCTGAGTCTGCATTCCAGATAGCCCCGACATTAAACAGAAAGTTGCCTACAAAACGAACATGCCACACACACTTTCTCACCACAGAAACACAAAAAAGCTCTACTTTAATTGTTTTTTTAAATCTAAGCTAAATAATATCTTATTCATGCGTCGTTTTTCTACGATTGCCTTTTGACTGTTCTAAAAAGCTGAATGTATTAATAAATTCTTTTGCATGCATTTAATTAAAAAGTTTATATTGTATATTCATAAAAATATACACATTTTCATGAAAATGTCAGTCGAATTATAAATTAATGAATACTCTTTAGACATTAAAATTTAAAAAATTAAAAATAAAGGTGGAATTTCATTTAATTGATCTAGAATCAACACTTCTAAACATAAATTTCGATTTTTGTCCCAATTTCTTAGATCAAAAATTTTGTGTAATTATTACGATTAGCTTATTCATAGTGATGATGACTGCTTTGTAGTCGAAATACGTATTTAAAAAAATAAAAAATTGTTGATCTAGAAAATTGGGGCAAAAAATCGAAATTTATTGGAAAAATCATAAAGTTCTCTGTGATAATTTTCATACTTCTAAACATGTATTCATCGACTGATACAATGAAAATCAATTAAGCTTTACAGTCTAAATGATCGCAATATAATTCTAAAATTTATCTTCAAATTATTTTGTAAATTAAAGACTATCCGTCCATTGTTAAAAACATTATTTTACAACTATTTGTTATAAAAGAAAATGATCAATATAGTAATCAATATTTTCGAATAACACAATCATTTTTCGAAATCAACACGAATTATATTATAATTACAGTTTTAAATTTTGCTAAAATTTCTAAAACTCCCAAATAAGAATTAAATGACTTATTAGAATTAATCTTTTCTTGTTTACAGCTAAGAGAATATTTATTTTTTAATTAAATCATGCATTTAATAGAAAAAATTTCCATATACATAATAAAAAGAAAAAAATCATATTTCTTACCCTGGGATTTTTTTTCGTATTTGGTCGTTTCACGCGATTCACATACGTTTCCATAAATCGTAAAAATCCTTCAATTAAAGTGTTGTTATCTGCATCTGTTTGCGGAGTATATATATCACAGTGTGAATATCCATCTAAAATTTTCCGTGTGGCAGGATGTGTTAATGGTAACAAATACACACGAAATCGCCAATATTTTAATGATTCAAAACGATTATAATCTGTATCACCTCGCGTACAAATATAATGATCCAAATAATTCCAACTATAGTTTTCTAATTTTTCCGTAGTGAATGATACCCAAGAAACTTCATACGTGTCATGATGTGGAGCATGGAATCGATATCTATAATGGATGTCAAAAGGTGGATACGGATGTCGTGGTCGGTATCGTGTTACTGTAATAGCATTTCCACATAGCGAAATTTTATGAAAAATTCGTCCAATTGAAAGTAAGTACTCTTCGCGTGGTTCAATGTTTACTGAGCGTGCTCCAACTATACTACTAGCAGCATTTTGTTGTTGAAGATTATTTGTTACTCCAGTGTTAGTGGTTACTTTGGATTGTGAGGTTGGTAGGATAATCAATTGAAATCCATGAGCTAATCTTTGAGATATTAATTCTTTAAATACTTCTTTGGTAGTCAATGGTTTTTTATTATGTGCTCGCTGTTGAGCGAAATCTGCATTCACATCATCTGGTAATAAATTATAATCGGATACAAGATAATCATTTTGCAAAGCTCGTTTATCGGGAAAAAAATCTGTTGTTATTGGTAAACATGCTGGTATTGTTAATGATTTCCAATCAACTCCTATATAAAAACAAAATTTCTTCTAGAATTGTTGAAAACTGTTGATAATATTACATTTTGCTTCTATTTCAAATTTATACAGGCCATTTAACGCTTGTCAATTAATTCATATTTTGATGAGAAACAAAAATGAGAATACTAATAATTTATTACGTTATGAAGAAAATGTGCTGGTGGCTTAAATATTTTTTATTCGACGGTTCAAGCAATAGAAAAAAATTGTCATTTCAAGTATCTTTGAATTTCTAATTCAAGATTTTTGGTATTTCGTGCGAAAATGTTTTTAAATTTTTCATCAAAACACGAATTAGCATAAATTTCTACACCATAAACAATACCATCAGAAATCAGAAACATAGAAAAATAAATTATATTATTGACTTGGAAGATTTTTACTAATAGTAGAGCCCAGAGAGACCTACTCCAGAATAGTAAAGAGATAATTGATTGATTTGAATTAAATTTTCGACTTGTTTTCTAACGTCCCAGAAACATATTATTTATATCATTATCCAAGTTAAAGAAATTCGTCTAGGTAATTATTTTGACAATAAATAATTTTGGAATTATTTTTACTTAAAACAGCGTGATAAAGTTTTAATTGTCTAAGACGTTATTGGGGGATGGCGGGGGGCTAGCAAGTTATACTAAAAGATTAATTGTTTAAAGTTAAAAGCGAATCAATTTTGTATAATAGCATAGCAGCATTTTTCGAGCGAAATAAGTGAAGCGTTACATAAGAAAGCCTTGAGAGAAGTCTTGTAACTTGTTATTAGGTAGGAGAAGATAGGTAATTAATACAGATCGAACCATAAAAGAAAAATCGTGAGAGTGGTATAAAAATTAAATCCATTAACCATTATTAATTTTACTACTAATTAGCCTTCTTATGAATAAATCTTCATACCGTTATGCTTCCTCTTGATATTTAATTTTTGATATAATCTCATTTTCTATGTTCTGAACAGTTTCTTAATTAACCTTAATGTAAGAAAAGTGAAAACAAAAAAAATTAATGCATTGAAAAATTATCCAAATTAAATATTATTTTTGGAACAATCGAATTTTATTTTAAATGACCATATCTGTAAATTATTTTGGATGATTTTTTAATAAAACTGTATACAAACTACGAAGCATAAAACATATTTTACAAGTACACATAGGATTAAGGTTGGCGTTTGGATAAGATGGGAAATAACTATATTTTGAGAACGTACAATAGAAAATCTGGAATGTTCTTATGTTAATAGAGAAAATTTTTAAAAGAAAAGTTATTTTAAATTTTAACAAAATTAAATTAATTTCAAGCAGTCTTAAGAAGAAAATTATTGTTTAGTTAGTTCAAGAAAAAGAAAAATGTATTCGTTACTACCATGCAAATCTATGAAACTGATAATGTTATATTTTCAATCTTAAGATTACGATTAGTAAAATATTTATATTAACTAGAAAAATAAAAATTAGTAAAGAAAAAAATTTAATTTATATGTTGAATTTACACCAAAAGAATACAATCATAAATCCGTTTTAAGATAAATGTAAAAAATTAATGGACGCGTGAGCCTGAACAATATCGTTAATAAATAAGCTGTTTTTATTTCTATATAAATACAGAATAACGTAGAAATAATATTGCTATATTTATATTTAAAACTGTTACATTGGACCTGAGACTTAATGGGCTTTATCAACAGCTATTAGAAGCAGACAATTTTCCAGCACAAATAACTCAAAACATACTTATCCAAATGTTATAAAATTCGAAATGCACAATATTGACATGAAAACCTAGTGCTTGTCGAAGAATTTTTGTTAAAAAACATTTCTAATTATAAATTCAAATATTGATTTTTATCTTGGAATTTTTTTTTAGGTAAAAACTCTTCGGCAAGCAGTATGTTTTTATGTCAATATTGTGCATACCAAAATGTTTCATAACATTTGGATAAGTATGTTTTGAGTTATTTGTGCTGGAAAGTTGAAAGAAATACAATGTATGTTACATATTATTTAAGTCAACAGCTGCTTGCTTAGAAGCACACTTCTTTATGTCAGGATAACAGCTGTACCCTTATAAACCCCCTTAAAGTTCACAGTTTGATAATTTCTTAAAAATGAACTTGGATTAATCTGAATTAATGTGAGTCTGAGGTTAGATTGTTCACAGGCGGCTTACATACACGGAGAACATCATTTTAGTCGTTTGGATAAATTTAATCTTGAATAAAACTACAAATTTTGACACCAGATGACATTTAAAACTTTTAAACACTAGAGGCACTATGGGACGAAATAGTATGTTTGTGATTATTATCAAAACGATCGCCAAACGTAATAAAAATTATTAATTATCAGTGGTTGTTTCGCTAGAATAATTTTACTTATAATGAGTTTCCACAAATTAACGCTTTCTATTATAAATACTGCAGCCACTTCTTAACAGCTATGGAGAGTACATTGTACGATTGTAATTCGATTTGAACTTTGTGAAAATAGCCCTAGATATGTTTACATTTTTTGTAATACATTTGGTGTAAAAAACACATCTAAAAGTAACTATAAGTAAAATTAGTTTGTTTAAATAATGCAAATATTTCTAGTGCAAATTATTAATTCAAAAGAAAAAAAAACAAGATTATTAAAAATCAAACCTATTATAACTTCATTCACTGCTGGTGTTAAATGACGATGAATTCCATAGACCATGGAAAAAATGATTGTTAATAAAAATTCATTAATTATGTTCGATTTGCTTTTCGATTTGTTTTTCATAGTTAATAATATTAATTAAAATATCTAAAAATACTGACACCTATTTCAAATGGTAATAAAATTCAGAGGAATTGTAAAAACATTTAAAATAGCATTCTCAATGAATCCTTAAGACTAGCACAACATCGTAATGAATATATGATATCAATTATCAATTGATTGGTCAGAGTTGCCAGATATTTGTTCAACAAATCTACAATTTATAAACTATATGCAAAAATTAATAGTTCTGGAGCCATCATATTTAAAGAAGAATAACATAAAATATAACACGTGTATTTTTACGAAAATAAGAGATGGTAATTTCATTTTATATTCGTAGCTATTTGAAAGAAAGAGTAAGAGTTCAATAATGTAGGAAAAATTTTAGAATAACGCAAGGCAATTATGCTCATTCTGATAAAAATGAGCTATACCGAGGTCAAAAGTAACAAAAATTCCAAAAAAAAAAACGTATTGAGAAAAGATGGAAAAAATTAGAAAATAACATTAAATTGTTCCAGAAACTAATTTTATAATCAAGAGTGAAACCCGATGTAAAATAATCCCGTAAACTGTTAAAATGTAATAATGAAAGTGATGAAAGTGTGCTTGATTCACGAAAGAGAGTAAAAAAACAGCCTATTTTTTAGCTTTTGCATATGTTGCCTGTGTGCGTTTGTTTGGTTTTGACTTGATCTACCCTTTTTCTTTACCAAATCGATAACAAAGAATAATAAAATGGAATCAAATTGATGTCTCATAATTTTCGGAAAAAATCGCGAATATTCATGAAATTCCATTATATAATACCTTTAGAATTATTAGAATGCAGATTATTATCTCTGGCGAATTTCTGAACTAAAAACAAGGAATTTATTTTTTTAGAGTATGCTTTGCGATATACAGTTGATATTCCACTAATATCCAATTGCTTAATTTTTCCCATATACGTTACTACTAATTTATAAGAATTTATGCTCTTTGTACACGCCCATCACCGATTTTTAGCCACGCTATCCGGTATATAATTCTGGCAACCTTGATTTTTGACATTGTTTATTACAAGGAGGGATATGGAAATATTATACAAATTTGAGTTAATTTCAACTAAAATTAATTTAATCGCCACTCAACATAGTAATAAAACTATTCACAAAATTATAACCGTGATACCTGTAGTAAGAGCTGGTGTCCACTCCTGTTCCCCAGTTGCTCCCCACAGTAATGTTAAACTTTTTTGTGGACCATATTTAGAAAACTTTCTTGTATTTGTACTTTGTAACATGCTATTTCTTTTCTTATCTAAATTAAAAACAAATGATTAAACTATTCATATTAAATGATAAAATGTTTCACATGTTAATTCTGTTTTTTTCAATATGACAACGGTGGAGAATTTAATAATTTGAAGAAAGAAGAACCTACACTTTTTTACATTTAACCTTACTTTTCTATAATAAGTCTAGATTTTAGGATTTCCCGAAAGAAAACATGCCAATTAGTCTGATACCAGTTTAGAACTTAAAATATTTGTAAACTATGTGTTGGTTGAAAATTGTTAGCACGTTACTAGGTAATATTTACCTATGACTTGAGAATTGGATCGATAAATTGTACTAGGAGCAGGGCTCGAACAGCGGCCATCAATTTCCGAGTAATCATCCGAAACAGGATTAGTTGGCACAGCTTGATAATGATGTTGCTGAATTAAGACTCCCGTAGGTCCTTTTGGAAATATATGAGTCCATCGTCGTCGATTTGAAGTCAATTTAATTGTAACATGAGATGGGTCAAATGGATTTATTAATGCACGACTTGGCCGTAAACCAATATGTCCCATAGGTGGTGGTGAACCAGCTGAGCCAACGACAGCCCGACATGGTGGTGATAATTTTCCATCCAAAGCGTCTGTAGTCCAAGGTTTCGGTTTTTTCTCTTCTTCTAAAATTGGAGATATTAAAGGACTTTCTGTATTTGTGTATGAAGAGGTCGGAATAGATATTGCTTGAGATTTAGGTGTTCCAGGACTTGCCAATTCACCACCATGGTGGATATCCGGATCAGACATTTTTCTATGCAATGATTTACATGAATCATTACGGTTATTATCTAATGCTGGCATTTTTTTATTATGCTTTTGATTGGATCGCTGTAAACTGCTTGTACCATGAGTTGAAGGTAATTGAAATACTTGAGCATCGTAAGCATCATAATCAAAAAATGAATTGTGTATACATTGGTCCTCATCTTGGATTAATTTTGTTTTCGATATATTTTTACCATCAAAATCATTCACTGTGTTTGTCACTTTTGGTGGAAGTTTTATTCGTGGTATAAAATTTGAATATGCTACTTTTTTATTTGTCGAATAAAATGATAGATTAATCCAATGTGGCATGGAATAATCATCTGCAGTTGTTACGTATGTATCTTTGTTGTGGAACTAGAAAGAAATCAATGAAATTTTAAAAGTAAAATTGTCGAAAAAGAGGCTAGAGTTGCGTTAAATCAAAATCAAACGAGTGGAGTTTATAATTACGGTAAATATTACTTTACCTTTAATAAAGGTACAGCATGTAATGGCTGCTCTCCAACGCAAACAAGGTCACTACCAACACCATTGTCAATAATTCTTTGTTTTGTGACATTTGTTAATTCTCGATCAACTTCAAAAACTCCCACACCAGGAGTAATTACAACACTAAGTTGACCTGTCCTTTCCAAGCTTCGTTCTAAATAATGTTTTTCAAACACTATAAGCAAAAACAATAATTACCCATTGAACTTTTAATGATTTTTTGGCAAATTTCTTACCGTTCAATGACATATTTAATACTTCCAAAAAATTTCCTTGAGCAGCTGTACTATTTGTAGCGGTAGGAATAATTACACCAGGTTTATCGTGGTAATTTAGTACGTGTCGTTGATAATCGGAAAATAAACGTCTTAATTGAACTAAAACAGGACTCCAATCATCGAACCGTTCGTTTTGTATTACTACTCTAAAAATTACATCAATTGTAATTATTTAACATAAGTTGAGTTAGATATTAAAATGATACTGTTATTAATTTTACCTATAAAAATCTTCGTAATACCGTCCCCGATAATCTAATTGTAAACATTCTCGCATATACAGTGGAAATTCTTCAACACTATTCGCTTTATAAAAAGTTCGTGAAAATAAAACAATTGTTACTTCATGATTACTGCCGTGTTTCTATACACAAATAAGAACATGTTTAAGAAAACAATTTTGAATGCAATCATACAAAGAAAATTAGGAAGAATATTACCTTCCATTTTGTAAATAGATCAGTTAGAAAACCATTCACTGCTTTTTCAAAATATAGATCGCCATGAATATCAAAATCCCACATTTCTGATGACATTTGTAAAAACAAATAAACCATTGAAGTAGATGAGCGAAAAACTATCTGTGGAAATAATAGTAATTACAGATACAAATTTTATTATATTTTTATTTATTCGCTAACTGTAATTACCTTAGTATCTTCAGTAATCACACCACATGCAACACGATCACCCTGTGACCACATTTCATATACTTGACAGCGAATGGCACCCATACAAAATTCTAATTTCTTATTCATGTACACACAAGTATTTACTAAACTATTTTTAATACGCCACATTTCCGATCGTCCCATATATTGATCTTTAAATGTAATTTCTACAGAATCTAAGGCCACATCGGCTGCGGAAACAATTCGTACCAAAACATCAGCATAAGTTCGAAGCTGAAATGTATTTGCAATACTCTGTTCAACACTAATCGTTTCTGTAACTAAAGCAAAGAATTTTCAACCTAAACTTCAAGAGAATGAATAAATCATTATCTATACCTTTAAGTAAATCATCTTTCAGAGCAGTAATTTGTAATAAGAGACGAGGCCCAATATCTTCAGGGTGATAAATTTCAACAATATCACCCTCCTTTGCACCTTGATAATCTTTTAAATTAATTATCAAATCAGCCTCTAAAGAAAGGAATTAATTTTTGAATATTAATGTTCATAAATTTTCAATTTGTAAAGAATATTTACCGCTAAAATTTTTTTGATGTACATATAATTTCACTTGTTTGATCATTTTCACAATTTTTTGTAAGTAAAAATCTACAATTTCGAAATTATTTTACACCATACTATCCATCCTATACTATCAAATGTCAACAATTTCATACTATCATTTTTGACAGTTCGTAAAAATGAAAATAAACAAAATTTTTAAATTGTGCGTTCATATCTTTCACAACTACACGATAAGCACATATGTTTTAAATTTAAGCATGAAAATTTTTCTATGACTTTAATTGGGGGGAGCCTAAATTGGTATTTTTACAAAAATAAAATATTATCCAGTAAAACAGCGGCGGAAAATCCTTCTAATATGCTTTTTTTTCAATTTATGGCCTTTAGGCTCTGAAGAAGACATTTTATTGAAATGATTTGGACAGAATTAAAAATTTGAATATATTAATAGTTTTTGAGAAAAACTTATAAAAATGGTATAATATTAATAATTTTGAAAAATTTGTATGGTAGTTTTACATGTCTGTAGAATTTGAATGATTTAGATCTTTTAGTTTAGGAGCACATTTATCACATTGATTCAGACTAATGACGTCAAATATAAGAATTTGTTTCAAAGCCAATATTATATTTTGAATGAAAATTTTCCTACTGTCTTTTGTGGAAAACGCTTTTGTTTACTATCAATACAAAAACTGCTCATCTGTTGATCCTGCATTCATAAACCATCAATGTATACTAAATTATTTATTGATTAGGATAAATAATCCTATTGATTAGGATAAATAATTCGTTTTTCATTATTTTGATTATTTCTTAGAAATAGTAATAATCTAAACGGTAAGCACATTTTAAATGTAATAAAAAAACTGTTAACAACTTCAATGAATTTAAATAATATTTTATAAAAACTATGTTGTTAAATAAAAATATGAGTGAACTTACTCTCGTACATGAAGAGAATTGTTGATGATAGATTACATAGATG
>JAEMTY010000110.1:0-50000 GCA_020423425.1 Chrysopa pallens
AACTGTAAAAACAAAAAAAAAAGATTATTTTTATACTCAACATACACATAAAATGTCAGAGTTTATTAAGTTTGTAACGCTAGAAAAAATTGACTGCACAGACAAAATTTGGTATACGTATTCATAGAATCACCTATTTAGCCCATTTCTGCATGTCCGTGCGCCCGTCACCAAAATAACTCAAAAATGAAAAGAGGTAATGAGTTGAAATTTTGGTGACGTATTTTAGACAAAAACTGAGTTTAACTTCATGAATGAGCAAAATCGGTCTATTGGGTCCAATGAGTCCAGGACCCAATTTTTGAACCATAAAAGATACAGAAAATTAAAAAAAGGTTTGTTTTTTTATAATAATCAACTTTTGTTTGAAACATTTTTTTGCAAAATGCTTATGATCGTCTCAATTTTAGCTCAAATTTAGATGTTAAGTGCATGTATTAATACAATACATATTATTATAATATATGTAGCGGTATTCCATCACAATAATGTCCAAAATTAAGTTAATTACCTATTAATAAAATTAATTACCTATTATGTATGCTATCCAAATATAAAATTCTTTGAACAATATTTCTTCGAATTTCTTAGCTTTGATATGAAAGACTCAGTAGATATTGAACAAAATTATTTTAAAATTTTGTCTTGCATTTTAACATATTTAATCATAAAGTCTAAACTTACATCGTGGGTCACATACGAATCAATTTCCCTTTCTTTCTTATCGTTCTATATATAGATAAATCTTTGCCGAGCCAACTTCGTATTCCGCTGAAAATCCCTGAATGGTGCAACAATACGTTTAAAAACTATAATTACGTAGATATGTCACCATTAAACACAATTACTTCACGCGATGTTTTACTGCCACATTGCAACATTTTTAACATATTAAGGAAAACAATATATTAAAATATAAATTGCCTTGCACAATGCATAATAATTCTTGGCTATTTAAAAGAATTTGGAAATAATTTATTTTCAAGGAAAATTAATAAAAAATTTCATTAAACCTTTTTTTTTTCATTCATTTCAATTTGAATACATAATTTCATGATTTAAATGAAAACATGCTCAAACAATTGTGTAAAATGGATCAAATCAGCCGCAAGTCGTTTTGATATCACAGTGTACAGAGATGAGTATAACATAGCGAAGTTTATTCAGAATTAATGTTGGTAAAATAAATCTGAAATATTCTCATCCACTTACTGAAGACAGCGATAAATATATCCACATCCTGAACCGAGGAAGTGATATTCGAAAGATTTCCAATGATTGTCTATGGTTTTCCATTTGGTTTGTGGCACAAAGTGAATATTGGAATAGCTCCTTATACAGTCAGCCATAGCTGCATATCTTTTCCTTCGCTATATATGTCCCATTCTATTATTTTCACTTATTCTATACAATTATGTATTATTAAGAGTATCAATGTTTGAATTATTTTTAATCATTAACATTAATATATCACACTCAATACAGAGGCCATATAGTGACGAGGTTTTGTTATAATTTTTTACTGAAATTATGCCGAATCTAACACTTTACAAAAAAAATGTTCCAAACCAAAAATGTTTGCTTTCCAGAAACAAACATTTAATCTATTTGATCTTTTCTTCTATTAATATTACCAACTGTAATATTTTAAAAGATGGGTCATGGATTCATGAGACCCAATTAACACATGTCGTCAATTGTTAGATCAAGAATACTCTGTCAAAATTTCAGTCTCGGTATCTGTTGATTAAAAATGTACCCAAACGAAAATATGAAAATCAGATATACCAAAATGTTTGTTAGCACGTTAAATATTTTATAGTATGAACATTTTTAGACTTAATTTAATATACACGCATATATATTCATTCATATTTATGTCAGATATAAAACGAATGTAATTAAATATTATTAAATGTAATTACTGTAATTAAAGTTTGATTGTTTTCCTTTTAATTATCTTGTTTTAGATAATAATATCATCGGATATAATAATATTGTGAAAAAAGTTAATTGTGAAATAAAAGGAAAATTACTTATAAACTGTATCTCTTAAAACTAATAAATAATTTATTTTCATTTATTGTTTATTAACTTCAAGGTTTTTGAAATCAATTTTATTTTATTCTTGATAGTTTTAAATGTATTAAATGAAAATATATTACACGCATGGTGATGCTAGGAATAAATACTAGTCAAGCAAACAGAGCAAAATATTCAAAATTGAATTTAAATATGCTCAAGTGGTTTTTGGGTGCTGCAAAATTAAATAAGGTGCAAAAATTTTTAATAAGCACCTATTTATCATTTTTTAGCAATGATTCTTGTTAGTGAATCAGTGATTCCACAGCAGCAAGGCATCATAATAACTCAATTTTCTTAATTAAAAATTTGAGCAGTTCCTTTAAGTTTTTCGGGATGGTATATATTTATATCATAAATATTTATATTCATTTTCAAATATAAAATGTAGGAAATTTTTATATAATTTATTATAATTTTAATATCAACTTTATAATTACCTATAATAATTAATTTTAATCTAATTATATTTTTTAATATTTTTATTTCGAGTATTATGTTATTTGTTTTACATAAATAGCAATATCACAAAATTTAACATATACCGTTTATTATTCTGATAAACTATATATATATATATATATATATATATATATATATATATATATATATATATATATATATATATATATATATATATATATATATATATATATATATATATATATATATATATATATATATATATATATATATATATATATATATATATATATATAAATATTTATTTTATTATACCTATATAAAATCCATTATGCTAATTCATTGATAAATAAAATAATAAGCCAGAATATTAATGGTCTGGGTCTTAAAGATCAGATCGACCGTCACCGTTCTTGTTTATTTTTACTAATGTTCTTATTTCATGATTACAAAATCTAATTGGAAAAAATAATAATTAATTAAACATACAGATATACCAAAATGTTTGTATAATATATCAATTCTTAGAATTTTTTTTTTTTTTAAATATTTTCCTACGAGATTAAACTGCCAGATTACTGCATATGGTAGGGGAGATCGGGATTGGAATTTTTTATTTCCGATTTTTTTGGATGATACTTAACCCAAAAAAAGTTTTTTGTCAAATAAGACAATTTATCCCAAACTAAACGGATTTCCCCACCCAGCAAACAACACCAAACCGATTGTGTGATGATTGGACCCAAAAAGTATAAATTTGTAATGCTTCAAAAAATCACAAGGAGGTCTATCCTCGAGTGAGATCTACGTTTCAATGCAGCTACAAGTCTATTACGATGTACTAAAGAAACTCTTGATCATAACAGAAAGAGCTATTATCCATGTTAGTTTTAAAGTAAAACCGTTTGTGATAGACTACTATCGTGAGACTTCTATCCCCGGTTTCCTCTGTTACATATAATAAAAAAAAATTTGTAGCTTAAATATTTTTTGCAATAATTATGAATATACATATGATTAACCTTCCATATTGGCTGTGATATGACGTATTGAAAGTTAATGTCTCAATATTTTCAAGGTTTAAACCAAATTCAAGGTTCATCTTTACTTTACCTACTATAATGCTATCAAATGTTTATATGTATTAAATGTCTTAATAATTTACATATCCGTGTTATTTTATTTATTTATTTGTTTGTTTTATTAATTAATTAATAAGTGAATTTTTTTTTTCGACTGAGATTGTTAATTTCAAAATTGTTTATTTAATTTCAAAATTGTTTATTTAATTTCAATTGAACTTATTTAATTTCATAAGACACGTTAGACTTCATAACACTTTGTTAATTTTTTCGAAATGTACCATAATGCGTCTTCATAAAACCTCTATTAAAAGCCTTTTACCAACTTCTAAGAAAAATAGAAAAGGAAATTAAAAATAAAAGATTGAGGGTTGATTTTCCATTTTCAGTATCATAGGGTAATTTACCATGTTCAAAAAATAATGATAATTTAATAAAAAGTCAAAAAAATGAATATTTTTGCAAAATAAACACAATTTCTTGCCATAAAATGACATTAAAATTTAAACATTTTATATTTTTATAAACATGCTCTCTGCCATTTTGGTGACGTAATATCGGTATGTAATATTGAGAATACTGGTATAACACATTAAGAACAAAACATAACCTAAAACATTCAAACATTGTTTTACTAATTCAGATAACTGTTTAGACTGAACTGACAAAGACAACTAATAATTTTTACCGAAATGACGTCTTACTATTACAGTCTAGAGTTTTAAGTCACGTGATATACAGACAAAAATATCGAAATTTGAGTTAATAAATTAAACATCTACTTAAATTTAGAAAGTACTCCAATAGAAAATGACAGTGTATATATATATATATATATATATATATATATATCTATATATATATATATATATCTATATATCTATATATCTATATATATATATATATATCAGTTTTTTTGGCTCTTCCATATCAATCATATTTTATGTTTTTATTTCATTTCAGGAAAGAAAAGTTGTTGAGCGAAAATTTTCCTATCAGAATACACTAATTGAGGACATAATTTTTGATCATGATATTTATAAGAGGTTTGCATATACATGCGGAATATCACTTATTATTTTAATATATTTATATATAGGTTGTTCTATATTTAAACAAGTGTTGTAAGTGTTTACAAACGAAGTCCAAACAATTAATTTCTGAGTGGAAAATAAAAAATAAATACTAATATTTTAGGTAATCAATTACAAAATTTGGTATTCCTATTTGAAGGTTTCTTCATTACGCATGACGTATTCAGTAATATTTAATTTAATTATTAAATTAAAATTATAATTACACATGTCATTTATATAAAAATTCCAATTTGTTAATTATTTATACTTTCAATATTAAAAATACAATTGACTCTCGGTAATACAACATCTCTGATAATTAACAGCTGTTCACATAAATAACATTTAATATACATTCCATTTCGTTCAATTTTCCAGCACAAATAATTTAAAAAATATTTACCCAAATGTTATGAAATTTGGTATGCACAATATTGACATGAAAACCTACCTAGGGCATGCCGAAGAGGTTTTGTTTAAAAAAAAATACTTTTTTCCGGTAAAAACTGTTTGACAAGCACTATGTTTATCATATCAATATTGTACACATCAAAATTCATAAAATTTGGATAAATAAGTTTTCAGTAATTTGTGCTTGAAAATTGAAAGAAATATAATGTTTATTACATGTTATTTAAGTCTGCAGCTGTTTAGAAGCGCACACTAGTTTATTTCAGCTGTTGATAATCTGCCTTAATTGGTCTCCTCGGTAGTTTGAAGTTGAAGAAATTGTGTCTTGCTCGCCAATATTTAATAATTTGAAGTATGTGCTTTTCTGCTCTCTATAAATTATTAAATTAATATAATGTTGGATACCTCTGAAATTATACAATTATTTTTTCCCGCATGCATGTATGTCCAGTCGGTGATTTCAGGCGCCAGTTTTTTTTTTATAAAATACATTTAATTTTATATCAAAGGAAAGGTTTTGATGAGTGGAATAAAAGTGTAACTTCAATCAACTCTAATTGCCATCTACCATGTGTCGTCGACCTCTTAGAATATTTACTAAGGAGATCCACAAATCGTATTAGGCAAATGGAGCTGGTCGATGTTAAACACTTGTATTTCACTTACCAAAACCTTACTTTTGATATAAATTTAGTTCATGGATGTAATAAAGTAAGGAGGGTCTCGAAAGCAATAACCGCAAGTAACCTACATACGGGAAAAATTTCATAATTTCACATGTATCAACATGTAGGTCCATAGTAATACCATGTACACACCAATAATTGTTCATGTATCTGATCCATAGGACTTTTAATCGGCCAGATTCCCGAACCATAATAAGCTTTCAGAAATGTGACTTATTTGAAATTTTCTAAATCAATGTTCTAAAAGCGTTATACAATAGAATCGTAATATATGAAAAAAAAAACGCTAATTCAATAAATATTATTAAAATAATATAATATAATTTAATCGAATAATATTTGATTTTCTAAATACAACAATAATCAAAATAATTCATATTATTCAAATCGATGATAATTGAAAATTTAATTATTTTATTAAAACAATAAATTTAATTAAATGATATCATTTTATTATTTATATATCAAAAGTAACAAAAAATACCCTAAATGGTGAAGTGTACTAATGAAGTAAAATACGTGAATTCTATAAATAGTAATGTTACCTATAAACAAGTATTTTTAGAGCAGGACCTAGAGGTATTTGAGTGTGTAAATATGGGCACCGCATTTTGTTAATGGAATTGTGTTAAGAATAGCTTTAATATGAAGAATCTGGATGTTGCCGGAATAACTTATATTAAGATCCTCTCCCAGTTTTCGATGTATATAAGGCTTGGAGCTATTATAGTAATTGTTTCAAACCAAAACACTTTAATGCATGAAATTTTTTCAAAAAACGCTTTGTTTTCGATTTATGGCTATAAAGTTCGAAGCACCAAATATAGTTAAGAAAATTAAAAAATTGTGAGCCATCATGGGTCGCCTGGCAAATGTGAAACTTCGAAATTCGTTTATTGGTTACCCACACATGTATAACGTAGTAAATAACACTGTATATACTATTGGTATACGACCTCAGTGTGGTGAGAGAGATTGCGCACAGTCGCTTGGGCAATTCCTGTAGACTACGTATAGTACATACAATCCATCATATAGCGTGAGGATGCGTCGCCACGACCTATATCGTCACGCCAACAATCAGGTTTACCCTCACCTGACGCTTATACCACAAAAACAGAGCCCTTTTCGTAAAAATACAAAGGAATTTATTTTTACAATAAAACAATCATAAAATAGCTCCTGAAAAGGTAAAAGGGGGGAAGAAGTCTAAAAAAATTGATCCGGTAACATCTGGATCTTTAATATTTGAGCTATTCTTGAGCACAATACTATAACACTACTAACAGTATGTGATGCATTATTTTAACATACGCAAGTACCTAGCTAATACAGTCTATAAGCTTTTGAAAATGAACATTTAAAATTAGTAATTTTGTCTTGACTAATTTAGCCTCCCATACTATTTTCATAATATAAGATTAACAAACATCAAATTTCAAAATGATTGAATAAAATTAATTTTATTTCATAGTTATGTTACTTACAAAACAACTATTTTATACGCAAGTACCTCGAAGCCCTGTTCTATATTCTAAAAGGAAATACAAATTGTTTAGGGTTTTCCTAAAATATTCAAACTTATTTTCAAGTAAATTGTGAAACGTTTTCAAATTACCTGAACCAAAAAACACTTTGTTTAGTCTATAATATTGTCAAAAAAGACTTTAAAATTATGTTTACATATTTTTGTTATCAGCATTTTTTTATTAGTATCTTTTACCATAGAATATTGTTTCTTATATTATTATGATTATTTTTTTTATAAACAAAAATTTATTTGATTTAAGTTAAATAATGTTAATAATTAACCGAACGAAGAGAGGTCTATGGTATCCTTAGACTATTGCATTGTGTTTGTCTGCATGTATCTATTTATGTTTTTTCCCCTGTAACATTGGAACGCCTGACTCGATTTTGAAGAAATTTGTTAGGTACGTTGATCACACACTCAGAAAAGTCGAAAAAATTACTAACAAAATTTTTAAAACTAAAAAAAAATTTTTTTAATTAAATTATAGACCGGTTTTGAACACGGAAGGAACCATATGATTCAATAGCAGTTTTTCTTACCACTAGAGGCTGGCTATTATACTATGTATATATACTATTTTTCTTTTTTTTTTTAATAGATATAATTTTTTATTTTTTTAACAAAGATCATGTTATTGATTGTGTCATATATCTTCTAAATTTTGTGAACGTATATTATTTTTATAGCTAGTTGTTTATATATTTTTTATTTACTTCTGAGTGAGGTCTACTATTCACAGAACTACGAGTAATAATAATACAAGGAGTACATTACAATTTTGTATTTCGTAAGCATATAAAATGCTTTCCATTTTAATTGACCGAACGTAGTGAGGTCTATGAACTAAGCGAACTATTAAACTATTTTGCATTTTGTCGGTATTTATCTATATATCCTTGTTTGTACGTTTTTTCCACGGTATTTTCAACGTATTGCTCAATTTTCAGGAAAATTTGTAAACATGTTTATCATATTTATGAAATTGAAGTAAATATTTGGTCAATCTTGGCATATCAAGAGCCTTGATCCGTAATAATTTACAATATGTGGCCAAAGTTCTTTTTGTTAGTGATCGACCAAAGGTATGGTATCACCATTAGCTAGGTCTATTAGTTAAAAAATTGTTAGACTGTATTTTTATACAATTTTACATTGTTTTTTACACCCGAACGTCCAAACAACTTGCTTGAAAAGTATCAAGTCTTATCTTCAATATACTATGATTGAAGACCTTCTCAATAATTGAGCAAATTTTGTCTCATTTGAATACTGACAACTTACTGCATTCGTAATGGAAAAAAACACGACAAAACGATCCAAGTAATTTGAATTTGCTATGCTTTCAGGAATGAAAAATATCTTGCATGTTTTATTTTTATTAAGATGATTAATTTGAATGAAATTTGAAAGATCTCTTAAGATCTAAAATTGAAAATGAGTGATCTTTTTCTAGATATGGAACAGAAAATGTATATTTTTGCCGAAGATTTAGCTAATACTTAGTCTATAATAGTCTATAAGCTAATATAGAAAACCATTGTTTAGCTAATACAGTCTTTTGAAAATGAACATTAAAAATTAGATAATTTTGTCTTGAGTAATTTAAGCTCCCATACTATTTTCATAATATAAGATTAACAAACATAAAATTTCAAAATGATTGAATAAAATTAATTTTATTTCATAGTTATGTTACTTACAAAACAACTATTTTTGTAATAAGAATTCAATAATATTTATCACTAAGAAAATTAAATAGGTTAATAATCGCTTAATGTATTAATAGATATGTAAGGCGTTTGAACTTGATTCAAAATGTTTTTGCATAGTTTGGGCACCAAGAGGGTTCCCATACACAATGTCTAGAGCATCACTTAGATTCTCTTTATGCATTTTGTCTTATGAATTCCAACTTTAAGAATGGAATCTTTAAAAACCGAGAGTGAGAATTCACGGGGATAGAGAAATTGTTATGAAATTGACCAGTCTCTAAACAGAGATAAAGCAATCATGTAGTTGATACCTATCTATGGTTACTGAACCGCAAGATCGCTTTGATTCTTTGGCATGTTTCTGCCCTTACTTACTCAATAAATGTCTATGAGAGATTCTTAAAAAACTATGCAATAAGAAAATATTCAAATTTTTTTAATGAATATAATAAAAACTCGGGTGGATTCTGGAAGTTGTCCATGTAATTGATTTTATTAAAGAATTGAAGGAGGCAATTCTCATGACTGAAGTAAAAGTTCCTTAGCTCCATGTATATATATATATATATATATATATATATATATATATATATATATATATATATATATATATATATATATATATATATATATATATATATTTATACTCTATATCTTCACTAACAATTATATTTCCCTCTCAACTCATAACTTCTAAAGCCAAACGTATCTAAAGAAGTTTTACTTCAAAAATATAAATAAAAACCCTGAATTAAACTTTGAATCTACTATTGGAACACCTTTAGCGCCTTAACTTATATTGAGATTTTATTGTTTATATGTGTGGATGATGTGTAGGTACCTAGAATATCGTAATTTTGTGTATTTTATTTTCGTCCACTATGATTATACAATAACCTAGTTTCTATTTTATTGTCAACATATTAATAGTCCAAAAGAAATCGGCGCAAGTGTTCCATAACCTATACCACCTCAATTTTTTTAAGTTCTAAATTCTTAAATTTTCCTAGTGCAGATATACATACACATATTGCCAGAGAGTGACATATTGCTTAATACGATATGTTTAAACAATTGCAAGAAATTTGTAATTTTCAAACGGAAAAAATTCTTTTTATATCCTTTTTATGAAATAAAAAATAAAGTTAATATTTTTATAAAGGTTTGAATAATGCCAAAATCTCATACTTTTGACCCATTAAAAATAGGTAAAGAAAGAGAACAAAATATTAAATATATGTTTTTTTTTATATTCTTTATACAATAATTAATAATATCAAGTGAGAATAAACCAAATATTTCATACATATTTTTTAATTATTTATTACACAGTATTCGTCACTTTTCTTCAAGTATCCCTATCTCTGTCTGATTCAAACGTTGCATACTAGTAACAAATAATTAAAAAACCGGTATAATTAAATTATTTTAATTCTTGCTTACAATAATATCCTTATATTATTGTTTATTTTATAAGGAATATAAAAAAGAATAAAAACATGTCATTTGGTGCAGATGTGATGTTCCAAAGGGCAGAGAAGGGGCAAAAACTATTTTTAATGATTAAATTTCATGACTAGTTGGCGTCGACTGAGAAAGATAATTAGTCACAAGGAAAATTTTAAAATTATTTTTTACTGTTTAGTTCATTTTTAAAGGTGTTTTTTTTTTTAATGGGTTAATAAAATCCGAATTCGGAATTTTTCAAACATTCAAAAATTGACATCTACAAAATATTTACTTTATCATAAAAATTCACAGGACCAGAGCTTAAATAGTTTTCGACTAAACAATATGCCTGCACTAAGCTCCCTCCCTAGCAACATGCATTTATGTCATCAGTAGGATAATTTAAAGAGAATGGCGTAAAAAAATTGAGGTTGGGTAGTTTTTGGATCTCATGCGCCGATTTTTCTAGACTATAAAATGAATCACATCTACAAAAAAAAAAAGTAAATGTAAATAAACTTAAGCTGATTATTTATTTGCGGAAACTATAATTTGATTTTGTAATAGATTTGTTAATTTTTGAGAAATTTTAAATATGATCAAGATAAGAGAATACTTATCTTGGGTCTTCAAATATTTATTTTAATTTATTTATTAATATTCAAATATTCAATAAAATGGGTTTATCATTTATTTGCCAATTTTAAAGATTTTTTCGAAAGCAATATAATTTTTATTCATATTTTGCATTTTTAATATTATTTATTCATTAACTTATTCAATCACTTCAATTGAGACGACTTTACTTCTGAAAAAATGAATTTTAAATTATTTTTTTAAAATCTTAAAAATAGCCGTTCTAAATTCTTAATAAAACAAAAAAGTAGATTTGCATAAATAACGTCATGCATGTTCATCTCCATAGTGATTATACATAAGAATCATTCAACGGTAAGAGGTCCTGTCGATGTCTATGGCACTTATAGAGACTTTCGTTCAAAATTTAAGATAAAAAAGTTAGTGTGCTCAAATTAGTTGATTATGAATAAAAATGTTATATTATATTACATTAATATTCACAAATTTTGATGTGCAATTTTTTTATAGAAAATGGCCACTTGTCATAGAATCACCCATAAAACTTTTTTTGCTAGAAAGAGATGGAACAATATCTTTAAGAGCTTATAACTTATTTGTTTTTGAATCAATTTTAATTCAATTTTCAAATTTTGTTTGGTATTTAGCCTAGTTTCATATAGTTACCTATTGCTTTGATATCAATGAATTAAGTGCAGTGCAGTGCACACACAATTTCAACGGTTCTTGATATTCGTATATGGACCTTTTCTAAAAAGTGCGTATGTAAATGATATAGATAATATTGTGTAATTTTTTAACTTAATTTAAATTGATAACAATAAAAGGATATTATTATTTAAATTGTAAATAAGTAAGACATATTATACATAAAGCAGGTTTTGGAAGCACTTGAGTATGCAAAAATCGACCACCGAATTTTATCAATGGAATTGTGTTAAGAATAGCAACTTATATATTTATGAACTAGATGTGGCTGGGTCAATTTTTGATCAAATTTTGTTTTACAACCTCGCCACTGTTTCTTTTCTGTACGCCATAAGGTTTGGGGCCATTTTAAAACGATGTATTTTTCGAAAAATCACAAGAATCCAAAAGTGTTTATTTTTGTCCGATATACATAATTATTAATATATCAGCTTCGTTTGCTATAAACGATTTTCGTATTATAAGTCAAAGAAACTGTCAGGCAAATACCAAATTGTTCTATGAGGAAGGTAAAATTTTTTAAGGAAAAAAAAACCATAAAATATAACTTTTTTTTTCAAGTCACTTTTCAACAACTTAGGTCATATAATGACTACATTGGGGGTAGTCATATAATGATTACTATGTGGTCATCCATCCAAGTGCTAACTGTGTATATATTTTACAGATAACCTTCATGAAAATGATTCCAAACTTTAAGGTCCATCGACAAAGAGGGAGGGGGTTGCAAAAAATTGGAACAAAAGTTCCGCCCGGAAGCATCTGGATCCTTAATATTTGAGCTATACTTAATATTTTTCTTTTGACAGAATACAGTGCTCGATTTTTGCATACTCAAGTATTTTCAGATCCTACTCCAGTTTTATTATTTCACGGTTATTATATATATATATTTGTTTAAATGATTTAAATTAATACTCCAGACCACTTAATTAATATAAATATTTATTTTAGTACAAATTTTAAACCTTTTATTTGGAATTTATATTGAGTTTAAAACCCTTTGTTATCTGCATAAAACTAAATACTTTTATAATCTTCGTAACGTTCTACTTAATGTGCAAAGTTTAATCCTTTTAAATGAAAAAGATCATTAAATAATGTGCATAAAGTAAAATAAAAACGTCTTAAATTTTAAGAAAATTATAAACTATCACCGATGTTTATATTTCAATTAGATTGCTAGGCAAATTAATTTTTCGGAAATATTAACTTAGTAAAGCAAATTAAAGGCTAATATTATGTTACCAAATTTTGTAAACTAATGAGATTCTTATATTTAAAGAATAAAATTCATTTTTGGTAAACATTTTTAGACCATAAATTATAAATTTTGTTTTTAATTAGAACACTGAAAAATGCACTAAAACATGAAAGTTATTTTAAATTAAATACTTATAACATTAATTCCATTATCAGAACTTAAAGCAGTTTATATAAAAATGTTTCAAACAAAAGTTACTTGTTTTTAAGGAACAAAATTTTTGTACTTAAATTTTTTTTCTATCTGGTTTAAATTAAAATAAAATTGATTTAAAAACAAAGAAGTTACAAGCCATCAAATACTATATATCCATCTCATATTAAATTGTTTATAACATGTAATTTATATGGAGATACTAACAGTTGACGTCATACTTAGGTATTTGCGTCTTTGTTTAATTAATAATTTTGAATTTCCATATCTTTCTAATTAAAAAAAAATTTTCGAAATAAATTCAGATCCATGTTGGTGAAGTAATGATATTTTATTTGAAGTAATAAAAAATTTAGACCGGTCCCCTATTGACCGATTTTACGCATTCACGAATTTCAGGTAGCTATATTTTTGGGCATAAATAACACATTCTACGAGTGCACATATAGCATAATTTAGTGCGTTCAATATTTTCTAGTGGTACAAAGTTTAATAATTCAAAAGTTTAAAAATTCTTTATCATTACTCGGGTAAATAAATAATAATAAATTTTAATAAATTTTATTGAAATTAAGTACACAAATCTTGATTTGTTATCTCAAATGTTTGGGCAAATTTCAGTACCCATTTTTCCGATGATAATTTTTAAACTTCTCTGTATATGATTTAATTTTCGCTATGAACAAAAATCTCATTTAAAAATTCATTAACACGAGCTCGATTCCATAGATAATTACTTATTTTGCAATTGAATAAAATCAAATCATTTCAAAAATATAACCTTAATTAATTATATAAATTAAACTATAATGAAAATTATGATTAATTAAAATTTAAAAAATTATTACGTTTAAAATTTGAGTAATAAACTAAAATATCTTGTATTATCTGGTTCAAACTCAATTAAATATCTATATCTATACCTATAATTAAATATTCACTATATACTATTTTAATTAGCCATATAGAGTAAGATCTTGAGGTACAAATTTATGCAAAATTTCAAGCTCTGCATTCTGTCAATGTAATTGTATTATGAATTGTTTAAATATTAATCAGAACTATGAGGTTTGGGGTCACTTTAATCATTGTTATGTGTAAAATGAACACTTTTTTCGAAACATGATCCGTTTAGCTCTGTTTTGGTGCAATTTAAGATCGAAAAACAGACACCAATAAACCGAAATTCTTGGAAAAGTTAACTTTTTACAAGTTTTAAAAGAAAAAATTAAATTAAAAACGTGTTTCGACTGTTTTTCGATCTTAAATCCTTTATAACTCCAAAACGGAGCATTTTTTCGAATAAACCTTAAGAGTTCAAAGTGTTTATTTTTGTCCATTTTACATATAACAATTAAAATGACCCCAAACCTCATAGACCATTGAAAAAATTAGGCGGGATCTTAATAACATTGAATAAAAAATCCAGAAATTTCTTTACCCTTAATATTTAAGCTTCTCTTAACTCAATACTATTGACAGAATGTGGTGCTCGATATCTGCATACTCAAGTACCTCTAGATTCTGCTCGAATATTAAATTAATAACTAACCTTCAAAAATGAAAGTGCAATATCAATATCCCTTTCTTACTAATATAAAACCTAAGTTATCCTGAAGTTTATGAACTAGATCTGTCACGAACATGTTGTTTAGGAGGAATTAATTTTAAAGGATGTAATTAAAAATTGTTGAAATTAAGACACAAATTGTAATAATTTTATTTCTTAGGAATAGAAAAAAAAAGTGATTTAGTGCGTGGTTTTAGAGCAATGCCTGTTTATGAGCGCATTTACGTGTGTATGCATATACGTTCGGAATTGTTCGTCTCGCATATCGCTAGAACAAATAATGATATCGACTTGGAACCACTTTCATTCAATGCGTAATTACATAACTTAAAACTGAATTTCCTGTTTGTAACACATTTGTCTAAGAAATTTCATCATAATTTGACAAAGCGTTGGAAAGTTACAGCATAAGAAACGCAGGTAGAAACACGCAAACGAAACCGTATTCGCATTTCCACCGGATCTCGATTTTTAACGATCCACCACATCCCTGCTAATGAGAGTCAAATTTTCTTATTTTTGTAAACATAAATTCTTTCTCGAACTTTATATAAAAAAAAAACCTTAAAACGTAAAATATTCATTTTATGCTGTACTAAATCTTTAAAATTGTTTTTAAATAAAATTATTTGAATAGAAATATAAATAATTAGAATGGCAGTATTCGATATTTGATAACTCAAAGGTTGAGTGCACTACGTGAGAATTAATATTTTGAAGTACGTTGTTCCAATTTTTGTAATATTTTTATAAAGAATTGATAATATCGACCTTAGACAAATCACTGACCCACTTATATCGGGTATATAAAATAGATTATTTTCAAATTAAATACGTGGTACTTAATAAATGATATACAAAAAAAGGATTATTTACAGATTACTTAAGTTTTTAAAAGTAACTACTTATATTTATTATTATTAATAAGAACTCTAGGATTTTTCGAATAAATTTCGATTTAATACTTTTTACTTAAAATTTTTTTTTGCAATTATTTAGAACTTAGATCAAGTATTCAACTTACTTATACGGAATATTCCTCTTGTCTTAAAATTGAATGATATCTCATATAAAATAATTAGGGCTGGATAAAATTGAGTTGTCAACAAGGCACATGTCTAGACCTTGACTAGTATTTGCCTATGTAAAAAAACTGATTCTAAAACAACGAACCGAGTGTGGGTCATTCCATTCCAAATTATCTTATGTTGGACGCTGACATATCTCCGATTTTGATGAAAATCGGCTTTTCATTAAAAGCCTAAAATCTTTTTTAATGAAAATAGACTTTTCGTCAAAAGAAAGAAAATGACCTTGTTTTTATTGTTCGTTGCGTAATTACCGGGTGGCACCATCATAATTTAAAAAAATATATATTTTTCATATCCACAATTATTCTTGATTTATAATTTTTCTATTCAAGTTATTGAAATAGAGGAAACGGAATTTGCAAGTTTTCTTAAAAAGCTTTCTTTAGAAGGTATTTTATAAACATTGGGTTGATTTGTTATGAAATGAAAGTTTTTGAATTTGACGTTTTTCTCCCCCCTATAACTCGGTACAATGGTACATGTCGAGTTAAAAGTATGCAAACAAGCTGCAAACACACAAATTTATTCTAGCTCAAAAATAACACATGAGTGGTTTATTGTCTTTCCGTATCAATTTTAAAAAAGCTTGCTATATTTACATGCAATTATACACATTCCTTTCTATTAATTGTGATAATTATTAATTAATAAAAATATATATAGACCAGGGTCGATAATTGTTGAAACCAAAAAAAAAATTATAGTAGGATGAAACTCATAAGAAACGGAAGAGAATATAACAAAAATGAAAGGAAAAATAATTTACGGGCGATGTGAGGTCGGGAAATGGAAGGATGTGAGTTTTTAAGGGTACAACACGGTTTATCTCAATTTGCGGCAAAACAACAAGTCTTATGGAAAAAAAGTTAAGATTTACAACTTTTGTATTAACACTTTTTTTCACATAACGACAAAATTAATGTGAAAAATTGTACTAAACTTTTTATTTATATCTTTTACATATTTATTCTCACGAAATTTGGTGTAAACTTACCTTTTTATATTGCAAATATCCTGTAATTTTTTTGATTCAACCTTATATTGAATAAATATCGAAAAAGCACTCTTATTTTCAATCGAAAATTTTGAGGTTATGTGAAAAAAGTGTAGGGATAAACCGTGTTTTACCCTTAAAAAGTCAACCTCACATCGCTCGTAAATTATTTTTCCTTTAATTTTTGTTATATTCTCTTCTGTGTCTAATGGGTTTCATTTTACTATAATTTTCACTTTTTACCATTTTTATAGGCTTCTACCCTGGTCTAATAATATCAGATTAATGTGGTAAATATTTTATTACGTATAGAGCTATTTATTATCAATAATTATTTTATTAATTATTACCATTTTTGTTATATCTGCAAATGTTTGTTCAACAAGATATAGAATTATATGTTTGTTAAAACTTATATTGTTTGTGGTTATATTATCCGCGTCTGTTCTATCGCATGGTTATTTTTGCCCGGTTATTTAATTGCGACACCCTGTATGTATATTTATATCATTAATTCCGCTTTTCTATCATATATTTAATAATCGTAAACACTTCCTTGTACTCATAATTCAATCATGCAATTAAGGTCAACTTACAAACAAAAATTTTGTTTAAAAATTGAATTATTTATTTTTATTATTTAAACATTATAAATTTATGTCAGTATTTACTTAAACTAAAATCTATAGATGTTATTAAATTGCCAAAGATAATTCGTAATAAGTCTAAATAATTGTAATAAAATTTTAAATCTACCTAAATTTGCGAGAAAAAGTTATCAAATAAGGATCATAGTTGATCCTTATTGAGGTCGATAACCTCATATTATTCAATACCTTAACACAGCTGAATGTTACTTGATACTCCCGGAGGTGTAATTCTGTTACAAAAAGCCGAAACTGTCCCCGGAGGAAATCAACTAACTACACCAAAAAGATTGTTTGCTACTCTGCGTAGATTACAATCTTATTAGATCCTGTTACAAAAAGCCGAAACTGTCCCCGGAGGAATTCAACTAACTACACCAAAAAGATTATTTGCTACTCTGCGTAAATTACAATTTGCGTGTCTCAAAGACAAACTTAAGATTATCTGGACTACCAATCCTTAATATATACTCCAAGATGTGGGCCTGTATATTAATGCCCACGCGAAAAAGAAACGTACGATTGAATTTGTTATTTAAGTAAACATTTTAATAAAATTATTCAGTTTATATTGTAAACTATCCTTTAATAAAATATGGCAAACTTTCAAGCTGTAAAAGTTTTATCAAAATCAGTTCAATAGCTTAATGCTTAGATGTAATTTAGTGATGTTCAAACACGCACATATTATGGACAAACAGACTAACATTCTAAAGGTTTATTATCTAGTGTTTACCCCGGGACTTTGCTTGTATTGGCCTGTACATTGCACAAGGTCTTGGTCATAGTGTGATCCATTTACTTAATGTCTTATTTAATGGAATGAAATGAATCGATCCGTAATCTTACTTGTAATTTTTGTTAAATCAATAAATTTTTTTCTATATAAAATCCTCATAATACAAAACTTTTCCCCATTTATTCCATTCTTACACACTCACAAATTTTCGCGTTAAGATTGTTTATAGAATTTATCAGAAAATAATAATAATATAATTAAGAACGGATGCCAATATTTTGATTGATTTGTCAGAAACTTTTAAAGTTTGAATATTCGTTAATAATTTGAATTTGGTATCAAATTTAAATGATGTTAAAAAAATGTTGGCAAAATATCAATTATATTACAATAATAGAATATGGCAATTTTAATAAATTGCATAAAATATGTAGCAATTTTCAAAAGTATTTTTTTTAAACAGTTACATACAGTTTTATCCAATAAAATTGATCATTTCATTAGAACGCTCTTATAGAATACTATCTACTCAAATATTTTTAATTAATTATCAATATATTATTGTAGAGATTATAAATAAATTTGAGCCAGTAGCGAACATCAAAATAAAATCAAAATAAAATCTGTAAATCTGTTATAAGTTGTCATTTAGTCAAGTAGGAATAAGCGTAAATTAATTTTTAATACTTGGTTTCTTTAATTATATATTATGCAGTATTCGTCAATTATCATTAAGTCTCTCTGTCTCGTCCTGACTCACACGTAACATACATAGTAACAAGAGTTGAGTTTGAATCCTTTTTGATACTTTACCACTAACGAGTTTTTCATTGAAAATCCTAATAAAATGTAGCAATCCATTAAACAAAACACACATTGACAAAAAATTTAATTACACTTCAAAAATATGGTATAATGAAACAATAAAAACTGATAACATTTTTTAATAGATTAAATTATAATAAAAGCAGCTGATAATTTTATCGGTTTTAAAGATATTCGCGTGATTCGTAATCTTTTTATCTTAATTTCTTTTTTAAATACCTACAATTAAAAAATTTTGGATTCTTGATAATATTATTTCACAGTGTATCATTTTATTTTGAATTCTTAGGATACACAGTGAAAGATTATTATGTGAAATTTTTTTTACTAATGATGATATTTTTATTAATATTAAGATTTATTTTTAATTTTTTATGTAGGTATATTTTAAAATTGTTTACAGTTGTCAAAAATTAAACAGTTAATTTATTTTGTTACAGACTATGGATCAAAAAAAGGAAAAACAATCTGGAAAACATAAAAAAGACAGTAAAACAAGCTACCATGTAGATGTTAAACAGTAAGTATTTAGTTAGCACTGTAACATATATTTTAGAGAAAAAACGCTAGTAAATATTACACAAACAAAATTTTCATAGAAATACCTATAATTAGTCCATTTCCAGTTGTCGGTCCGTCAGTCCGTCCGTCATTACGATAAGTCAAAAACAAAAAGTGATATTGAGCTAAAATTTTGGTAACGTATTCTAAACATAAAAAGTGATTTAAGTTCGTGAATGAGCAAAATCGATTCATTGGGTCCAATGGGTCCAAGAGATCCTTGACCTAACTTTTAAACAATACAAGATACAACAAAAGTTTAAATACAAAAAATGTTTATTTTTTTGAAACAAACAACTTTTGTTTGCAACATTTTTTTTGTAAATTGTTTGGATAATCCACAATTTTAGGTCAAATTTCGTTTGACACATGTAAGTAAGAACAATACATATTATTATTATACATATAACTGTATTGACTGTATATTTATAGTATTTTATGAAAGCTAATTAAAAATAGCCCAAACAATGAAATTCAAGCATATGTTGAGTATCTAAACAATTAACTCTATTAGTTAACACTTGTTTTTTCTTAAAATTAAAAATATACAAAAGTTGTAAAATCGAATTTTAATTTTCACTATTAAAAAACGAATAATGTTCTCAGTAAAAAATATAAAGCAAAATTATCGTGAATTTTATTTCCCATGAATAATTGCATCACCCACATAAATTTGTTTTTGGGAACGATTACTTACAAATAATTATGCAATTCCTAAACAATTTTTTATGCAATTCCTACACGAATTTGACTTCAATGTTTTTATTTAACGATTTAATACAAATTCAAATATCCATAATAGGTACTACAAATAATAACGAAAATCAAATTATAAAGAGGAAACATTTGTATTTTTATACGTAACGAATAAACTTAAAAACTACTGGACCGATTTCAAAAATTCTTTCACCGTTGAAAGCTACACTATCCCCGCATTACATAGGCTTTTATCCCTGTATTCTCACGAGAACGGAAACTACGCGAGTGAAACTGTATGACAATAATAATAAAAAAAATTCCGAAACTTTTATTTCGGTTTCGGTTACGGATATGTTTTTATTTTGGATATCCGATAATTTCTGCTACGGACACGAAACTTCATAACATCCCTGAAATATAGCATTTAAAAACTAATAAAACACACGCTAGCTTTTCATGTAAAATAAAAAATATGCAATAATTTCAAGTTTAATGTAAAATTTCAATGTTAAAAATCGTGGGATACTTGATATCTGTTATAAAGGTTAATTACTTAATACATTACTAAATCATGTAAAGGCAACTCACGCCTTTTAATATTGAATTTTATAATAAAATTAAAATTATTTTACATTTTTAACGTTTTTCATTCTACGGTTTCCTAAATTCAATAACTTTTTTACCCAAGGAAAAAATTGTTTTTAAAAAATAATTTCACGGAAAGAGGACATTTTTATTATTACATTAATATTTGTTTTAAATAGATTTTTATAGAAAAATCATTAAAAATAATAAATGATTTTCCTTGTATAAATATGCATGCCATTTATTAATAAAAAATCATTTTATTTATCTTAGTACAAGACGATTTTATACAGGACATGTCAGATTATATTATTTTTAGCCTTAAGTTTATAACGATAGAAAATATTAGCCGTACAAATAAAATTTAGGTATAGGTGTTCATAGAAATACCTAATTAGTCCATTTCCGGTTGTCTGTTCGTACGTCCGTTTTTCCGCCATCATGATAACTCAAAAACGAAAAGAGCTGGCAAGTTGAAATTTTGGTGACGTATTTTACACATATAAACTGAGTTTAAGATCTCATAATATGATTCTGTTTGGTAAACAACTTCTACATACTTCATTTTAACATATTTGAGCAAAAAAGGGCAATATGCCAGAAGTAATGAATATATTAAATATTTTTGTGGAAAATACGACTAAAAAAAATAGAATATTTATTAATTGACTTGAGCGTTAATTTTTGGAAAGCTATATCAATAAATAATAACACTGAATGTTTAGCTTATTTTTACTTTTTATTTAATCGATACAATATTGTTGTAATAATTTTTTTGTAAATTTAAATAAAAAGTGAAAAATAGAATATTTACTAATTTTTCGTAAATTATTATACATTCCATTACATCTTTGATTTACAGAAATAGTGATACATATCAGGGATTTCAATCCAAAGATCCAATTGTTGCTATTACATTACCAGAGAAAAGTCATGACGGTCATGAAGAAATTGAACATCCAACATCGTAAGTAAAATGAATTATAATAAGTAATAATAATTTTACGTGATTAAAATTAGAGCATGAATTTTATTTTATTTTATTTTATTATTTTTATTTTAGCTTTATAGAAACGTTAATGCATTTATTTAAAGGCAATGTTGGATCCGGTATGTTTGCAATGGGCGATGCATTTAAAAATGCAGGTTTAATCTTTGCACCATTTGTTACATTATTTTTAGGTGTTGTTTGTGTACATAGTCAACATATTTTAGTAAGTTGCAAAATTTTTTATTTTTATATTATTTTAAATTCAATTTTAATCTTATGCTGGATTCACACTTCACAGACTTCAGTAATAAAAAAGTCTGATTAAATTCTATTAAAATTGAATCGGAATTAATGAGATTGAATCAGAATTATGAATATGTTTTCAATTTTTGATTCAATTTTGAATCGAAACGAATGGAAAATGATTTCTTATTGAATCCGATTCTTTACGATTCTAAATTTTAAATAGATTTGAAGTGGAATTAATAAGAATTTCACACGAACTATTCAATCCAATTCATTTCCGTTCCATGCTGATTCAATTTCAATTTTTTTATGAGGGTTAATACACGGCATTAAATTTTATTTGATTCATAAATTTTTTCATACTTTCTTTTACTTTTCTTTCTTTTTCCCCATCCCCGGCCACATCTCTACACGGATGTGTCCAGGGCCGAAACTTTATCTGGAGTCTAAGTTTGGCCAAGAAGAATAAAGGAAGAGATTCCTTTAGGTGCGCTCGACAGTTTTTCAAACAGAAATCTTTGCTGATAAGTGCCGAGATCTGTAACACGAAGAGTTACAGAGGTTTTCACATCAGCATCAGATAGCCAAGCTGATCTTCGAATCCTTGAGGCTTCAAGGATTCAGTCGATGATTGTTCTTGAATGCGTCTAGAAACTGATTAGCGGATTTATTAGCGCGAGAGGGGTCATCACTGTCACTCCTCTCATCTGGACATGTTATTCCTATTGCAAGATGTTCTGTGATATCCTGTATTAAGTACTGGCTTCAACAAGCGCGCCTACAGCCAAATAATTAAACTGTACCCGGCTGGAAATGACCAGGGTATTGTTGAGTGGATCTTTTTGTTTAACTATCACCTTCATAATTTGGGAATCTCAGACGACCCTACTTGTAGGTCGTGCCTGGAGGAGGATCTCGATATGATCCTATAGCATCATCTGCTCTGGATGGTTCTTTCTCTGCGCCTTGAGCCAGAAGGCATCCTGGCTTTCAGTTGATGGAGTTTTCTAAAGCAGGCTACAAAGGACCAAAGGGTCTAGGTGCAAGTTATCTTATAATTCTTTCTTTTTTATCTACTTTATATCTATAGAAAACTCTGCACCTTTCTTATTTAAACGTCTTCTAATTTAAATTTTCTTTAAGATTTCAATCATAACGTTTTAAATACATATGTGAAGTGCGATTTATTTTCAAACTAGACTTCTAGAAACTGACATATTAAATATGCACTTAAAATCCATTGTCATAATTAATATTCCTGTTAAATTAATTTAAAAAATCCGTTTATTTTATTAATCTTATTTGTAACTTGACAACTAACTTTAATTAAAGAAAAAAATCATGAAAGATAAATAACTAGCACCCACCTACAAATTGAATAAAATAGGATTATTTAAATTATAATTTACTATTTTATGAAAAAAAATACGTATTTTCAAATCAATTTATCAATTTAAAACAAGACAGCAATTTTTTTTTTCAAGCATCTTATTTATAAATTAACTATTTCCTTCTTAAACCTCACAAAGTATCCTGTTAATCAATTAATTTAGGGACCCACAACTATTTATTATATCCACATTATATTTGTTTTTCAATAAAATATTAATAATTTTGTTTTTATTTGATTACAGTTAAAAGCATCACAAGAAATGATGCGAAGAACTCAATGTGATTTAGCACCCGATTATGCAGAAACAGTTGAATTAACATTCTCAACAGGACCACAATCAGTACGACGATATGCGCCAACCATGAGGCGTTTGTGTAATTTCTTTTTATGTATAACGCAATTGGGATTCTGTTGTGTTTATTTTGTTTTTATATCAGATAATGTAGAACAGGTACTTACATATGAAAAACATTCAAAATATATTATTTTTGGAAAAATTTACTGTTTCATTATTCATTCATATCTGGAAGCCAATCAATATTGAGGCAGTTTTTCACATTTCAATTTATTTTATAAACTAAGAAAGAATTGAAAAAAGAATTAGCACAACATGAAAATCTTAAATTGTATATGATCTTCGCGGTTTTGTCTCTTCCCTCTGCAAAAAGAGTTTTCAACTAAAAAATTTTTGTATTTGTATAGATTGTTTACAAGCGTTACTATGGTAACGCGAAACTACTTCATCAAATTTCATGTTTGTGGATAATACATTACTTTATATTGAAAATTTGTCACTATTTTCAAACGACGGATCTAAGGAGGCAGGGGGAGCAAATTGCCCTGGGCGTCAGTCGTAAAGGAGGCCGGAAAAATTAGTTATATGATAGGTATCTTGTGATTCGTAGACAGGGGAGGGCCGCTGGATGCCACTTTTATTCTGGGTGACAAAAAGTATAGATCCGTCCCTGCTATTTGCTAACAAATTTGAATATATTATTATATTTTTTACATTTGAATATATTATTAATGCTATTTCTCCATTTACTACAATTTTCATCGCAATAATTGTAATCAATTATCCTATTTATAATTTTTAAATCTTGTAATAATATATATAATACGGGTCATCGTGTGAATGCAGCAATAAAAGAAGATACATTGCCTCCCAGTTCATAGAGTTTCCAGTTATAATTATTCTTGAGCTTAACAAAATATTATATAATAAAATAGACAAGGAGATGTTTTTTATTTACATGAGTATAAAACAAGATGCAAAATTGAATGAATCCATTCTTCGAAGACATTCATGGATTTTTATCATCGATATTTTGTTGCGGTGGGTGTCCGCGTGGGAAACACATGAGCCATGAAGCTCATTGTGTTAGGTTTTGATACTATTTTTCAATTCCGCTATAGGTATTTAGTAGTCATAGTAATGTTGTTTCATAAGAATTCAGTTTTTATCTTTCATTTACAAATCTTTAATTAGAAGTCGCAAAATAGACGACTTTTATATCTGCGGAAGTTATATTTTCTAATCTGAACAAATTTCCACATCTTCTACGCTTACTGCATGATAGAATGAAAATCATAATAGACAGAGTTTTATCGCTATCTTGACTATTTGAGAAAAAACTGTGCATGGGATTTATAATGACAAAAATTTTATTTTTCATTTTTTCGTGTTACTATACCAGCTTTTCAAAACTCACAACATTGTGATGCCAAACGTAAATATTCACAATATGATATCATCAATATTGAATATTTGCAATTTTGTTTATATACTATATTGACGTCAGATCGTTCTGGACAGCACTACGGTATGTGTTTTGAAACACATCTTATATTCTATTGAGTGTTTTGAACTTCAATTTTTGTTATTGTAAATTTTCTCTAGATTTTCGGAATTTTTGTTTACGATAAACAATTAAAATTCAAAATTTATTTCAATGGCATTATTTTGACTAAAATACTCAAAAACCTACTTAATATTAACAATTCTTTGAATACAATAATGGCTAATAAATTATGTCTAAATAATACATTATTTTATCTATTGTCCTATTTGAAAAAAATTTTATTAGACAAAATTAAATTAAATATCGCATTAAATACTAACCATTTTAGGGAGTCTTAGTTTTAACAGAATATCTTTATTTTTAAGTCAATCAATGAGTGTCCAAATGTATAAGTTTAAGTCTTTTAAATGATTTTTGAATAGTTTAAATATTTTTATTTCAAAACAGATTTTTTACATAAAAATAGATAGATATGGAGATTAGTAATCATAAAACGTTCCATGGAAGGTAGAGCCTCGAAAAAATTTGTTTGAAATTTTTCACATAAACTTATTATTATATTTTTTAAAAGTATTCATATTTTTGGAAAAATCAGTTTAAAAAATCAATTTCGACGCTGAGTATTGAATGACTACGCAATGAAAAACACAAGTTTTCAAATTTATCTCTTAAAAAAGACTTAATTATTTACAAAAATCATTTAAAAAAATTTAAAAATTCTTTAAAAAATATTTGTTTGTCGAAAAATTTTAATCCCTAACTTGTATAAAAACGAATAATTTGTTTTACCTCTACAACCGAGAACTAATCTAAATCAAGAACTATATAAATCTACCAAAACTCAATAGTTTTATAGAGGTATTGAAACAATATAATTTGTTTACTTGTTTTATACTTTTTCGTGCATAAATTAAATGCAATATTCCAAGAGTATATAAAAGTACCTCATAATTTCTATCTTTTTTATTTTTAAGTTATGCAATAATTATTACATAGATGTTATGTTAAAAAGTATACTACATAAAAAATTATTTACTTTATATAGGTAGCCAGTCATTATGGTGTGGTATTATCCAACAAAATATGGATGATGATTGCATTAATACCGATTCTATTAAGTGCCTTAATACGTAATTTAAAATATTTAGCACCACTTTCAATGGCTGCTAATTGTTGTATGATTTCTGGTATTATAATCACATTTTATTTTACATCACGAGGACTACCACATCCAAGAGAACGAGACTATGTTGCGTCACCAGCATTAATGCCTTTGTATTTTGGTACAGCTATATTTGCATTTGAAGGAATTGGATTAGTAAGTATTACTTACTTCTTAATGGATGAAAATGTTCTTACAAAATATGGGGGATAAAATAAACCTTTGAAAATAATTATTATTCTTGCCAAATAAACAACTTCATTACTATTCGCTTATTACAAAATCAACCTCCGCTTTCCTTCATTAATATTATTAAAGGGGTGCTTTTTAATATGCCTAGCTGAATAATTTTTTAACCGATAACGTTATGATAAAAAAAAATTTTTATTTAATATTTTTTAGTCTAATATAAAATGGGAACTCTATTTTAAAACAAAAAAAACTTGCAGGGTAATCCAGGGGCACTACACTTTCAAAATTTCAAATTCACCCTATACCTTACGATAAAATGGCGACAATAAAAATGTAAATAATATGTACACAATAAAAAAAATTTAACATTATTATGTAATAATAAAGTAATTTATTGAAATTAATACGAAAACTTACAAAATAATTTGTACCATAATATCGTCATGTTTTACCCAATTTCAAATTTGATGGTACCATTGATTTCAACGTAAAAAATTGTTTAAAATAAAATATCGTAAGCCTATAGGATGAATATATAATTTGGAAGTTGCTGTGTCCCTAGGCCATCATGTAAGAATTTTTTACAAAAAAAAAAGGAATGCCACTTTAAACTAGACTGAAAAAACAACATTTAAGAGATATTCAGCCGGGACTATTAAAAATTTACCTTAAAATTATGTTTATAAAGCTAGAAAATATGGGTACTAACAGAACGTTGATATTGATGTTCTTAGAATCACTTTATTTGTAGTTTATTTTCGTCTTCCCGCCTCATTATATTGTATTTTGTTATAATTATCATAGACATCACTATATGAACATATTTTGTATATTTTAATAATGTTAATAATTATAAAAATCTGTGTAAAATTCCGTTTTGTAAAAAAATCATTTTTGTAATTTTTTGTTTATTTGTATTATAGGTTTTACCGTTACGAAATGAAATGCGAAAACCTGATAAATTTGGAACACCTCTTGGAGTTTTAAATATAGGAATGTCAATTGTCACGGTTTTATTAATATGCATTGGATTTATGTCGTATTTAAAATATGGAGATGAAATTAAAGGAAGTGTAACATTAAACTTTGAAAAAGATGGAAATCAAATGTAAAGTAAATACTACCAAATATTCATTATCCTAAACGAAATTTTCTTAAATAATTTAAATATTTTTTTTTTCAAATCAAGGTTGGCACAAATTGTGATTATTGTAATATCATGTGGAGTTCTTTTGGGATATGCTCTACAATTTTATATACCAATATCTATTATGTGGCCAGCTATAACTGATAAATTTGGACCATTTAAGTGGCCCGTCGTTGGAGAATTGATTTTTAGAACGATTTGCGTTTTATTGACATGTAAGTGTATAATATACTATAATTTAATAGAAAGTGTTTACTTCTTAAATTTTGATAATTGCCATCCAGATTTTAAATATAGAAAAATAACAATATAGGCAACATATATAGCATAATACTAATTTTTTGCCTATATTAAGTAACTATTATATAAAATAAATCGATGTGGTCTATTTGAATATCAGTCTTTCTGCAAAGCAGGATTTTTTTTAGGGATGAATCATAGTATGCGAAGTACGGAAATCATATTCTAGCAGGATTCAGTCCTGCCACCATCTGCGTTCATACATTTGATAGGGGTAAGAGTTGAGAGGGTCAAGGGAAATAGCTAGAAAAAAAGTTCCAAATAAAAATTGTAGAACATACAATTTAACATAAAAAATGGTTCCTTTTTTTTTTCTTGGCTGTTATTTAAAATGAGGGACCCAGAACATCTAGAAATTTTCATGCTTACGTTTTATATGCATGTAAATTCTCTGTGTGTATATATAAAAACTTAGACACTCTGACTCCGTTATTTTTAATAATAACCAAAAAACAAAGAATGTTATCTGAAACTTTTTTTTCTAGCTCTTACCGTTTTGATTCAATTCTGATTCTTTTGAAATGTATAACGTTTGATGTTGATTCCTATGATCACATATTGCAGATACTACCTTAATTACCCTGATAGTCCTAATTGGGATAGTCCAATTAAATCCCAAAGTAATTGAGTAGGGAATTTCATTGAAAAAAAGATTTTCTATTCAATCGTATTTAAAATTCTGAATAGGATTGATAAGGACTTTTTTATCAGGGCTAGAAAACAAAAAAACCAGAGAAAATTAAATTTAAATCATTTCCATGTATAATTGTCTCAGCAAATTTTTTCTATTGTATTTTTATTTTTAGTTATGCTAGCTGAACTTATACCATTTTTGGAATCATTTATTTCATTGGTTGGAGCTGTAAGCAGTACAGCATTAGCATTAATATTTCCGCCAATTCTGGAGCTGGTTATAATAAGTCAAGCTCAGACAAAAGACAGTCATCGGTGGATTATTATTAAAAATGCATTTATTATAATTGTTGGTCTACTTGGATTTGGGACTGGAACATATGCTAGTATAGGACAAATTATGCAAAAATATAAAGATCAAATGGATTAATAACGTAAAAACAATTTTATTGTTTTGAATAAAGTATTAAAAACACATTTTTTTAAATAAATTAAATGTAATATTGTGAAAATTTATTTAATTATTGTACATATTATAATTATAAATACATTTTGTAAATTATATAAACAATAAAATAATATTGTTTTTCATATCAAATGTTTTTATTTTATCTCTAAATCCCATGTGAAACTAAAATATGAATATGTAAAAAAAGATAAAATAAAATTCTTTACACCGTTTTGTATTTGGTTTTTTTATTACTAGAATATTACGATTATAACAGTTTAGTATTTCGACAATTTTTACATTAATAAGCAGATACAAATATTTGAGGTTTTCGGCAATAATTTAAGGATATTTTTGAGGGCGCTAATTATGATTTCAGAATTGAAATTAATATAAAATATCTAGATTGTGACATAAGTTTCGTGGGTAATTTAGAGTATTTATTTGGCTAAAATAAAATACATTTATACTAAGTACAATCGTATTCTAAGTTTTATAATGGTTTTCCTAGACCTTAATTACCGTAACAAAAATTTGTTTGGGTTTTTTGGTGATTTTTGAGACTTTTTACAAAATCACAAAAACTAGGTAACGTTGTATCAAAGTGTTTTTTTAGCCAATAAATACACTTAACTACTCACGATAAAACGGTTTTTATATCACAATCTAGATATTTATTGCTAATTCTAGTCCTGATGAACTAACTCAAAAACCGGAAGAACGAATTTTTCAACCGTTTTTGACGGTTCTTAAAACCTTGTTGAAAATGCTTTAATTTATTTTATTGTAGTTTCCAGTAAAAAATACTCCACTATAAATACAATGATTAACTTCTTTAACTTTAATTAGTAATATAGGGTTTTTTTAACAATGGGTTCTATTAATGTACAAAAATATTTAATTTACTGTTTTACATTAATTTATTATTTTATCTGGCATTAAGTGAAAGATCAATTGTACCCATAGAAGGAAGTCGAAAACTTTAATATAATATAAAAGATTAATTACTACGAAAAAGAAAATCCTTTAGTTCAAACATTCTCTTTGGAAACCAAAACTAAATGAAAAATTTTACCACAAAAACTTCACACATCGTTCCAAATCCTGAATTTTTTTATGTCTTTAGGGATGTGCATCTTTTAAAAATAAAATATTTTTCGGATAAAAAACACTCAAACATTCGTATTTTTTTTACAAATGGTAAAAAAATTGTTTATTTTTAAGTGTTTAAAAATATATAAAATTTAGAAAAGTAAAGGGTAAGCGCATTAGGAAAAAAACTACATTATGTCCAAAAAATTTTTATTAATTCGAACATTATTTTGTATGAAAATAAAATAAAAATTTAAATAAATGTAAAAATTTATTTCTAATTTTTTTTTATTTCCATTTAACGTGAACATTAAAATTAATAATAAATTATCAGTAATAAAACAGGCTATGTACAAAATTTTCCTTGTAAGACAAGATTATGTTTACAAGATTACTTTGTACAACAGTTTTAAGTATAAAAACTTAAAATAGATATTTCACTGACAATAAAAAAATCAATCAAACCAAATCTTAATTCAGTGCAAAATTTCAAATTAAATATATTTTTTTTTTTTTTTTTTGTGAAAATAGAATTTGAAAAACGATAAACGCCATTTGTTAACATACTTTTCATGCAGCGTACATTTTTATTCACCTAGAATCGAATGAAGTTATTCTTTAATCACATTTTTTTCACATCAACGCTAAATTTACAATTCTTCTTTTTTATCTTCAGTTTTTTGTTTTTTACTCGACGTCTCTCCTGATTCATCGTATCCTTGTAAAAGAACTTGAGGTTGTGTTTTTGCATAAGCTGGTGATATCCAATAAGGATTTTCAGCAGCCTCTTTTGCATATTTCAAAATTGCCTCTCTAGGATCTTGATCGTCATCAACTCGCTTACTTAAACCCAAATTTCGTATTACATATGAACTAAGTGTAGCACCCGAACTAGCAACACGCCCACCTTGCCCCGACGTAATTGGTAAATCGGGTCGTTTGGATTTAACAGGATCTAATCGATCTTTCTCCATTTGTTTTCTACTTGTTTTCCGCCGTTCTTGTCTAAACAATGGTAAAGCGTGAGGAGTCAAAACTTGTTGAGTACTAACAACTTCCATTTGTTTTACTTTACGATGAGTTTTTACCACACACAATTTCGCTCCTCGTAGACTACGTTTATGATCATATAAACATTTTATAACTCCATTTCCACATCCCACAAAAATTTGATTTAATTTGGGATGCCATAATGTTTTAATTACATGTGAATTTGCTACCGGAATTTCGTTTACTAATCCAAAAGTGTTTTTATCGTAAAAATACAATTTTCCAACCTTTTCATCTTTTTTCAACGATGCTCCAGTAATAATTAAGGAATCGTCTGGACTAAACATACAATCTGTGGCATCATAACGTGAAAAAAGGCCATCGATTACATGAACCGGTTTTTTAAAAGCGCGTAAGTCCCATAATTTTAGTGTATCATCACATCCGCGAGTGGAAATATAATTTCCCAAGTATGAATAAGCTAAACTTGAAATTTCAGAGCCATTTTGATGAGCATTGCGCATTAACATTGTAGTGTTAATAAAATTTTTTCGATGATCCCACATTTGAATAGAGCCATCGACACAGGCGCATGCGATCGTATTTCCATCTCGACTGTACGCACAAGCAGTTGGAATTGTTTTTAAACCATTATGAGCCCGGCATTTAATAATCGCCTGATGTTGTTTGGGACGGTAATAATTCCATAGTCGACATGTACTATCTTGAGATGCTGTTAAAAATTCTTCTCTAATAAATGGATGCCAACATCCACAATTCAAAGAGGCTGTATGTCCCTTAGTTTTCGCCATATCATTAATATATTGATCTCCTTTAACACATTCTAACTTTTCGAAACCATCTCGATCCAAAACTTTCGCTTGCGCTGTACCTGATATAACCAGTATTGTGTCTCCAGTTGTAGAATATTGTAGGTATTTAATAGGGTAGTTTTCACATGGTTGTAAGGTACGAAAACTTTTCATCGATGTATCCATTCCAGCGAAATCCCAAAAACTCACATCATAATCCATTGATCCCGATGCTAAACGAGCTCCCGAGGGATCGGCAGCGATAGCAGTAACTGCTTTCACACCATGTGTCATTACAACTTCATGGCTTGATGGAATTTTTTTAACTAAATCTCCATCATCATCATCTTCGTCATCATCATCATCGTCTTCGTCATTATCACTATCATCATCTTTTTTAGATCTTGTTTTATCTTTTTGATCGGCATTCACATTTAAGGCTATTGGAGGACCAACTAGATCATCATTAGATGAATCATCACTCTCCGATGATTTATTAGTATCATTATCGTTTGTACTTGGGGTATCTTGGATTTCAGCTCTAGATGCTGCAGTTACTTGTCGTGCAGTTTTTTTAACCTGTTCCATCATTTCCTACATAAGAGAATAAAAAATTAACAAACTTCTCGCAAATTTATTTTGAATTTATTACTTTTAAAATAAGAACTGATAACTTTCATCCCTTCAAATTTCTTTTGTGGATTTTTTAGATGAACAAATAACATAACAATAAGATCTAAAAATCTTAGTATAAAGGCCGTTATTTTCAGTTCACAAATTGGCTCCCCCAGAAATATAACTGAAGACCTATATAACTTTCTATATTTAAAAATAGAAATGAATCAAAATTATAATAAAGAAATATCGAACCTGCACATCAAAAGACTTTGCTTTCTTTCCAAAACCACTAATTCCCATAAGATCTTGTAAATTTTTTGATTCAGTATCTTCAGGTAAATCTTCAATAGCTTGAGATTGAAATGATTGTTTTCCAAATTTAATAAATCCACCTTCGGCAACATTTTGTTCACTATTAGTTTCAGACGTTTGGTTAGATTTGCCGAAGTCTTTACTAATCTTCCCAAACGTTATAAACTTTTTACGATTCATTTTTACAAATATTTATGATTTTCTTGCTTCATAAGATCTCATTTAAAACAAACATGATAATATAAATTTGAATTGAACAATAACGAAGTTATAAACTGCGTCAAATGCATAATGATTAAATGTCATGTGAATAACAGAACCTATAGGTTATAAATTAACAAAATTTCCATTAAAAAGGAATTTACCAGAAATGGGGAATATTATGAAAAGTTTGATTCGAAGCTAAAAATCATAGAAATCGTACACCATAGCAGAGAAAGCAATCTCTTTTTTCTATGCCGTACACCAAACATTAAATTTTAAAAAAGTTTCTAATCCGTTTTGCCACAAACGTTTATAGTAGATGTAGATTTCTAGTAAAGTAAAGATAATATATTATCTTAAGTAAAGTGTGCTCCATTCGGTTATAAAAACCATAAACGATTAGGGGTACCAACGATTACATCAAACTGTGGATTTGATATAATCATCAGAAATATTGTACCTCCTTAAAAACTTTGGATTATCTTTTATACCTTTGCATGCTAGTATCACACGTCATTTAGGATTCAATAAATAATTGGATATTTATCGCAGCATATTCCGATCTCAATTTTTTCACAATTAAATTTTATAAAACATAAAAGGCTATAGAAAGTTAGATGAAGGTTAAATATTACAGAGAATATTGAGTGGTAATAGAACTTTTCATTTTAATTAACGCCTTTGAAAATTAAAAGCAATCCTTGTTGGCGGTTTAAGTATTGTATAAACGTCCATGTATATATCAAATCTCAAAACAATGTGGATATCTATGGTAAACGTAGAAAACATGATTTTCCCAGTTCCAATGGTACACAAAATAAAAAATCCAAAAGTCTAAACATAGACAATTATTAGATATGATCATTATTTATTTAAAACTACTTAAAACTTAAAGTTTAAGATTAAAAAAAGGTGTCAAGACAAAAGCAACGTGTGAGATTGTTTACGTTTACATCCTTGTAAAATATTTAGGATGAATTTACATAGTTTTTGAGTTACATAAAATTTGCGACATAGTTTTACTATCTTAAAATTAATTTCGTTAATTCAATACTAAAACAATGCTTTAAATATTTAAGTTGACTTTTACAATAAAATATTTTTTTTTTGAAAATTAAGACATGTTTATATTTGGTTAAATATACGTCATAAATTTTTTTAAGCAATGGCATTGTTGATGAGTTTTTATGCAAGGATGCGTAATATACAGCAAAAAAACGAAATATCAAATAAAAATAAAGATAATTATGCATTTAAATTATATACATTTGAGCGAATATTTCCAAACGTTTCGGATCAACGTGATATTCCACATCCACGGAGTGGACATCGTATTGGTTGTAATAGTACAAATTTATACGTTTATGGAGGTTATACACCACACTATGTTGACCCAACATCTAATATTCTAATGCAACATTTATTTAATGAATTGTGGCAATTTAATTTTGCTACAAAAAAATGGATGCTGTTACCTGGGCAAGAAACTATCCCGCCGGAATTGGCATCTGTAGCACTTATATTCGATGGAAAAACTTTAATGGTAATGAAAATTACACGTAATAGCAACATTTCATAGTTTTAAGAACAAAATTAAAAGGAAAAAGATGTACTCAGAATAATTTATTCCAAGGCAATATTTCAAAACATTCGAAATCACTTAAATTATTACTTCTAGATAGTTTTCAAGTAGAAGCAAATGAGGTTTTAGATACTGTGAAATCAAATGGGATACAAATTTATATAATACTAAATCGTACTTTTAATAAAGGTAATTTTTTTAATATTCTTTAGGTCTATGGAGGCACGAATTTACCGTTTGGGGAGCAATCTAGTAACAAATTATATTTTTGTGTGTTAACCAAAGGAAATTTTTATCATGGAATGCAATTAGTGAATGCAACTGGTAGTATGCCACCTCCAATGTATGGACAAGCATTAGTCTATCATAATGGATATTTATATGTAATTGGAGGTACAACGGGATACGATTACACCTGTGATGTTCATAGGTACTGTAGCGCAGTGTTTATAGTCAAATAAATTAACTTTTTTTCATTTCAATAAAAACTAAATTTTTCAAACCTCGTTAAAAATAACATAAAATTACCTTTTTTTGGAACTTTGAATTCGGATTTACATTAATATTATTTATTAATATCTCAGGGGAGATTACGATATCCGTGGCGATTTGATGATTAATTATGATAAAACAAGCTAAAATAAGACGAAAATGAAGAATACCAATTTTCGAGTTTTCGCATATTTTACAAGATTTAACTATTATTTTTTGTTAAATGACCATAATTTAAACACATTTCAAACACAAATAACCGAAATTCGTTTAAAAAAAATCAACATTTACATATTTAATACAACTATTAAAAATACATGTACGCCATTTTCGACTGTTATTAATCCATGGATTTGTTGGGTGTAGTTTGCACGGGTCGGATTGGTTTTTGGCCCCTACGTTCAACCTGTGATTAAACTACCCATGTATTTATGGGGTATAGTTTGCACGGGTCGGGTTGGTTTTTGGCCCCTACGTTCAACCTGTGATTAAACTACCCATGTATTTATGGGGTATAGTTTGCACGGGTCGGGTTGGTTTTTGGTCCCTACGTTCAGCCTGATGAACTACCCATGGATAACTCGAAAATTAGTATTCTTCGTTTTCGTCTTATTTTGGCTTGTTTTACCAAAATCCATCAAAAATAGAGGCACCACGGATATCGTAATCGAGCCACTCAAGCCATATCTCAAATTTACAATGTGCATTAGCTAAAATAATTATTTTTTATATTATTTCGGTCGATAGAATTCCAAAATTGAAAAATAAAATTCTGTTTGTTGTTTAAAAGCTGTTTTTCCTAGTGTTATATTATTTTTCTACTATTGTAGAATAAACTTATCAACAATGAAATGGGAAGATGTATTTATAGACACTGGTGGTCTAGACTACATGCCAGCTGGTAGATATCGGCACGAAGTTGCTTTCGACGGTGAAAATATCTATATGCTTGGTGGCGGTACAAATGTTACAGCTTTCGATCTCGAATATATACCAACATTCAACATCAATGAGAAAAAATGGACTAAAAATCAAACTCAACGTGATCCCAACGAACAACATAATTGTGGTATACCTGAACCACGAATGTGTCATTCATGTGTACAATATAAAGATGAAAACAATGAAATCTATGTATTTATAATTGGTGGTAATCAATCTATATACAATCCAGAAACTGTGTATAATGAAATGTGGCGTTTACAATTAAGTACGTTACAATGGACTAAAATCTCAAATAAACCACTGCCATTTCCAGTGTATTTTAATTCATCATGTGTTACAAATGAGGGTAAAATGTATTTATTTGGGGGTATTAATCGTAATGAATCAAAACGAACTAATTACTTACATTCAGCATGGATTGTTATACCAAAGTTAAGTGAAATGTGTTGGGAAGCATTGTTACATTATAATCCGAATTTATATAAATCATCTAAAGTTGAATTATTAAATCAAGGTATACCTTCTCATTTTATTGAACGATTATATGATAACATATGTTAAAAATTTACGAATTGATTTTATTTATTGTACAGTTTTAATAAAAATTTTATTATCCAGATATATTTGAAAAATATTTATGATTGTTTATGTTAGACGTACTGTGAACATTGTTTTTGATTCTAGATTTATTTACACAAATTATGTTTAATTAATTGAATCTTCCACACCTAAAACATAAGCGCTTTGTAGGAATTATTATTAGTAATATTCGACTACAAAGTATAATAAACTTGTAAAATGTTATAGTTCTCAAATTAGGATTTTGTTCAAATCCATTCAAATATGATTTTTCAACTTAGTTAACGTGATTGGTTTAGAGATATCAAAGATATCTTTTGTAACTTGATCTACAATTTTGCTTTACAGAAAATATTCATATTTCGAGAATTTCGAACTGGCATGATATAAGATTTTCTATTGCACAAATAATCAATAAAACAGTTCCCGACATATAAATTTTCAGAATGCGGGATTGTTGGGTCTACAAATCACCAACATTTAATTCACTATTTATTTCATTGGTTAAGCCAATTCGAGCCACCATTTGTATAATTTATTGTTTATTAAGATTTTTATTAATGCTGTATTTTTATACAAGAAGTTTTTAAATGAAATTAACTAATATTTCATTTTGAATAATAATTGAATATACTTTGTTCGATTGTGATAATATTTATATTGTATTCTCCTTTAATAAATAACAAACTGTTTTTATAACGACCCCAGATTGCATAATACATTACTGCTTTGGTTTATGAATTTTGTATTTGTAGTGACACTGCTGTTTCTATACTCATTGTATTTTATGATAAATCCTAAAAAATTTGTTTTTATTGGTTTCTTTATCGTTTTTTTAAAAGTATTTAAATTATAAATACATCAGATATTACCATTAAAACAATTATATTTTATGAAGTTTGTTTTTTTTAATGTATCCATGTTTCCTCTTAACACCATCAATAGATAAACTCTTCCGAAATTTACAAAGAAAAGGAAAACGGAGGGTTTGTTGAAAAGTTTTTTACGAAAAAAAATAAGATAAAAGTTTGAATTTATATTTAGAAATGTTTTTTTCGAGGAAAACTCTTCGACAAGCACTTCGTATTTATGTCAACATTGTGCATAACAAATTTCATAAAATTTGGATAAGTAAATTTTTGAGTTATTTGTGCACGAAAATTAAAAGATATTACATAAAGGAGCGTGTTTCTATCAGTTTTTGATAATCCCCTTAAGAGTCTTTAAAACAATGAAACATTTATAATAAACAATGCCTAACGCAATATACAATGTCAACAATATTAATACTGGTTATGTTGAATTGATAATCTTCTGTTTTAAAAGTCTGTTAAAAATGCATTGCGTTTTGCTACTTAAGGCTAAGAGTAATGATACATTAAGCGAATGCTCGACTGAGCACGCAACCATCGCGTAGAATGTATATGTGGAAAGGGTCTAAAAATTTCAAAGGTCACTAATGAAAAAATTGAAAAACCCAACACGACAAATCGGTTTTCTTTGATACGTCAACATGCTCAATGTAAGTAGGCTAATAAATGGTAATTTCACATGTAGGATAAATAAATGAGTGAAAAATAATTTGTTAGGAATTGCTTTTGGGGATAGTTTAAAAATGTTAGTCTAAGATGCATAAATTTTTTACGAATACGACTATGATAAAGGATGGCTCGATTACGATATCCGGGGCGACTCGATTTTTAAATGGATTTTGGTAAAACAAGCCAAAATAAGACGAAAATGAAAAATACCAATTTTTGAGTTATCCATGAGTAGTTTAATCACAGGCTGAACGTAGGGACCAAAAAGCAAACCGACTCGTGCAAACTATACCCCATAAATCCATGTATTATTAACAGTCGAAAATGACATACATATATTTTTAATAGTTGATTAAATATACAAATGTTGATTTTTTTTTTTAACGAATTAAATTTCGGTTATTTTTGCTCGAATTGTGTTTAAATTATGGTCATTTAACAAAAAATTAATAATTAAATCTTGTAAAATGTTTTAAATTTATGTAACATAAACACGATAATTTCTAAAAAGAACAATGTCGATAACTCGAAAAATAGAAAATTGGTATTCTTCATTTTCGTCTTATTTTGGCTTGTTTTATCAAAATTAATCGTCAAATCGAGGGACCACGGATATCGTAATCTCCCCAAAAGGATTACCTGAAAGAATTAAGTGAATAAACAAAACAGCAAAGTAAATTGATGACCTTCGAATTTGTTCGAACTTTTTATTAGAATTCCCCTCTTAAATTGATCGTAAAAACAGAACAATATTATTATGATGTAATATATGAATATAACAATCAAAAATAATGTAAGAAAATATAAAAAATGTCTATGTGATACATTTAATAATAAAATTAATATAAATTTGCAATAAATTCTATGTAAGTTACTAATTAAAAAACAATTCATACAAATAATTATGCGTAAAACATCATTCATTAAATAAATATTATTAAAATTAAAAAATTTCATGAATTTGTACCAAAAACAATAGAACAAACTTAAATTTAATACGATACAATATTGAATTTGATTATTATTCGAATTTGACACACAGTGAATTACATTATTATTGTGGCACCAATTTATTATGGTTGAACGACAACAACGACAGGAAGTGGTGATACTATTATGGTTTAGTAACATATTTGAACTTATTGCTAATTGGGATGATCATGTTATGAGGGTATCATCTAATTCTTCTTCTTTGCCTTCTGGTTGTGACATTACTTTTCGTAATACTTTACTAACGACATCGGCTAAGGACTCTCGTGCTCCCACATCCAGTAAATTTAAACAATGCTATAATAAAAACAAATTATGAGAGGCTGAAAAACTATTTAGACGCTGAGTATCTTTATGGAATGAATTCTTGGTGAATAATTTAAGCATATCGAGTAAATTTATGAAATGAATTGTCCCCTTTACTTTGGAAGTTAATTTGGATGGAAAACAGATGATCATTGGTTATTAAAATAACTAGTACAATTTTAGCAAAGTTTTACAATTGATAATGCTTAAGCGTATTTGAAAGCAATATAACTGTGAATTTACAGTAAATTTACCGACTAGGAGTATATAAATTAACAATATTAATTCAATGTTGAAATTTTAACAATTTTACACACCTAGTAGTAACAGTTTAAAATATTAAATAAATACCAAACTCAAATATTTGAAGAAATGGGAAGGTAAATTTGAAAATGTACGAGACACGAGGAATTAATCATTCCAATAAATTACTCCCCACATTTTTTGCAGCATGAAGATCAAATTACCTGATGCACATCATCGCCTTGCCTTAATCTTAAAACAGCAATTAAAGCTATTTCTGAATTTGCTTTCACATAACCATTCTTTTCTTTTGTACCATTGACTAGAGTTGGTAATAAAAGTTTTAATAATTCTGGGGCCATTTTTTCAGGAGGTACTGTTTTTGCAAGATGTATAGCAATTCTGGCAAGTAACTGTTTAACATCATTGCTACTATGATTCATCGTCTAAATAAATAAAATAAATAACAATTAATCATTTAAACATATATAAAATTATTTTTATCATACCAACTTACTCTAACAAAAGGTACTAATAAATTCTGGGGAAGAGGTTGATCGGTTAACATTAAATGTTGTAATAAATATCCAGATGCTCTTAAAGCGCTGCCAGATATCGCTACACGGTCTGCTTGAAGTCGAGCTAAAAGACAACGTATTATTGGTTGCTCGAATTCAGGAGTATAAACTACAGTAGCACCCTCTTTGAGTGCTACTGACAATGCCGCATTTCGACCATGCCGTAATTGCCAATCATCTGATGCATCGTCTACCAATAAATTGTTATTCAGAGTATCGGCTAATTGTTCTGGTGATAATACTCGAGCTAAAGCTCCGAAACAACCTGCGGCAGCACTTCTTGTTACATCTTCGGGATGATTTAACATGCCGGCTAAAGTTGCATGTATTTGTTTACGTAAAGCATCTGACATTTTATCTCCAGCTGCTGATATGACACCTCTTAATGCCTAGACAAGAGTTTAAAAATTTAAATTTTTTAAAGAAGAATTTTAGTAACAAATACATATAGTTGTGTCTCAGTAAAAAATGTTAGTATGGATGTTGTTTAAACAATTTTAAAGTCTACCCTATTAAAGTTAACTAAAAAATAATTACGGTGTAAAAAAAATAGCTTACCTGTAGCATTGTTTCCCTAACAGCTGGATCATCGGCATTTCGTATTCCAGAATGTAAATCGGAGAATAAAGGATCACAACGCGCATGAATAACAATCAATTGCCCCAATGCATAAGCAGCCCGAAGTCGTACTTGCCTTGTTGGATCATGTAATGCTTTCAAAAATGTGGTTTGTAATTGTGGCAAAAATTGTTTTAACATAACACCAACTTTAGCTAAAAGTATTGCTAAAGTTTCCAAAACAGCAGCTTTTACTTGCCAACTAAACCGGTCTCCTAAAATACGAATTAATGGACCCGTAATTGTAACAACCGACGGTTGTAACGCTGTCGCACTGGTGACTCGAATTACTTCGCCTAAACCTTGAGCAGCACTTTCCTTCTCATCACCATCTCCATTAAGTATTGCTTCGCGGAAGATTGGTAATATAGGCATAATACCTTTTGGCAAACAAAAGCCTGGTATTAAGTCTGAGTTCTTCATATCACTAATAGCAAATCGAACTGCTTGTCGAACATCTGCAACGTACAACGCTTGCTGTTTGGGTTCAATTGTTTTCGTAACTGCATTTAATGCTTCCCACGCCATTTGCAGTACATCTTTGTCACTATCTGTACATAAGTGTATTAAACCACGCATTAACTGAGGAATATGAATTGAGAAGTCTGCTTTAGATGATCCACAGAATGCACAAAGTAAGGCAGCAGCTGATCTTCGTCGATGTGGACATTCAGATCGTGTGTGTTCTAACAACTGATCAACAATAGTACGAGTTCCTGCTTCATCAGTAACAGAAAGAACGACTGTTTGACAATACTCTAATTGTTGAGTTTCATCAGGAGTGCCATGTGACTCTGATAATGCTGTTAATAAAGCGGGTAAAATTTTATTTAAGAATCGTGTTAAAGCTTCTCCAGCAACTGATGCTAATATTGCCAACGCTTTAGTATTAACAGGAGGAGCAGCCAATTGTGGAACTAAATATGGCAAAACAACTCGTGACTTAATTGCCATAACTTGTCGTAGACCATCAAGTGTACATTCAACTAATTCCTCATTTTCATCGTTCAATTGATTCAACATAGCTGGTAAAATGTCATCCAAAGCTTTCACACCAACAGTTGAATGTAAACTATCAAAAGTTTTTGCAGCAGCTTGACGTACTTCTGGTAAGGGATCACAAAGTGCTTTTCGCACAGTTGGAACCAAGGAATTAACAAATGTAAGTACCATATCTCGAGATGTGGAAGCCATTATTTCTGATAACCCAATACATACTCCTTGTCGTGTATCAGCTTGATCTGATTGTAAACCTTCTTCTAAAATAGGTATGATTTCCGGAAGCACTCGTTCGCCTAATTTTCTAACTAAATCTCCTAAAGTTCTAGCTGCTACTTGGCGTTTATCATAACTTGTACTGGCTAAACAACCCAACAATAATGTAAATAAAGTCGGTAGAATTTCTCGTAACGTTCTTGGAGTATTTGTAACAACCACCTTCCAAACATGAAGTGCAGCTTGTCGCACCATTAGAGCAACATCAGATCGTCCCATGTAGAGACCAGCTAGTACACGATTACGTCGTTCTGCACCAAGAGTTCTTATAATAGCGTGATGAGATTGTTCTGTACCGAAGTTATCGTCTTCACTCGCTGTTTCAGTAGACATTTTACCAGATACTCCAGATATTCGATACAATAAATCTCCAAGTAACTGAACCGAACTGTGGATAAAACATTTTTTATAATAAAATTACGGACTACATTTATTGTTGTCTAAGAAATAAAAAAATACGATGCCTAAATCTTTTATATATATTTAAAATTATAAATATGTTTATGGTATGTTAAATTGTTTTCTAAAATTAATTTTCCTCATTTAATTAAAATATTTATTTTAAACTGAATAAATTATAAATTACATCATAAAAATGGTGTATTTTATAATCTTAAATAAGCATAAAAGAATTCAGGTCATCACTTTTTTATTGTTGTCGAATATACCAAAGAAATATCACAAAGTGATAACATACCTATAACGAATTCTCCAATTATCATCAAATAATCCACGCTCAAGTTCTGGCAACAAAAGCATAATAGCAGATTCCGCATAAAGATTAACAATACGTTGGCCAGCTTTAAGTGCCGTATCTCGAACGTATTCGTTTTCATCAGCTAATGCTTGAAGAATAGGATTTATAATTTGTCCAATATATGGAGTAAATTCTGCGGTAAAAGCAGAAGGTAGGTAGATAAACATCATAATATAACCATCTTTAACATGCGGAGCAATATCCGTCCTCTCTGCCGTGGATATTATTTCCGGCATCAATTTATGTAACTTTTCAACACCTAAACCAGCAACTACTTCAGAAAGACCTTGGGCAGCCCCAGATCTATCAACAGAACTACTTTCGGAAGTTAAAGTAGTCATCAACCATGGTAACAAATCTTCAAAACTAGCTTCACCCATTCCCCGAACCATTGCACCAAGAGCTCTAGCACTAACACTTCGAACCTAAAGAAAATTCAATTAAACAACAATAAACTATAGTAAAAAAAAGAACATACCTCTGGTACTGGATCTAAGAGCGATGTTTTGAGCCCTGGAATAATGGTTGGTAAATATGGTTTTAAATCTTTTTGATCGGTCAAAGAATACATATTTCCAATAATTTGCGCTGCCATTTTTCGAGTTTCAGTTGAACGATCTTGGAATGCTCGTTGTACCACAGGCATTATTAAAGCAAGGGAAGGAGCATCAATAAAATGAACAAATTGAGTGTCGAGTAATGTTTGTAAGCAAGCTGAAGTTTTATTTGAGGGATCTTGCAACGCTTGTAATAATACAGGAACAATTGCTAAAAAACATATCAGGTTATGCTATGGTCTAAAAATTTATATTTTTACAAAAATACCTTGAATTTCGGGATTTCTTATAACAGATCCAATCACTTTTAAAGCTTCTGCTCCGGCTGCTTGTACTCTAATATGAGAATCACTTAAAACTTCTATTAATTTAGGTACTATACTAGGTAAACATGAAGACAATTGTTTTGGTGCACAATATGCCATAGATCCTAATAATTCAACTGATCCCGTTTTTGTTCGCCATGAATCTTCTTCTAAGGCAGCCAACAATGATGGCAATACTAATTTGACACCATGAGCTGAAAGTTTACTCATAACAACACGAGCTGTGTCATCTGTGGCAGTACGAACATATTGACTAGAATCTCCAAAACACAGTAGTAAATGTGGTAATACATGAACTATATACGGCTCAAATAATCGACCTAACATTGCACACAACATTTCAAACGCAAATAAAGCACCTTCACGATGTTTGTAATTCTTTTTATCTTGGATAGCTTCCGTTAATTTAGTCATGATATCTAATTGTTTTAGAGCTAAAATACCCATTCCTTTAACCAAACCAGCGATTCCGTACGCAGCTCCTTTTCGATCTCCATATTTTTCAGATTTTAATAATTGATGTAACAGTTTGTTCACAATATTTGGAGCGTCGTCTCGTATTGCTGGAACTAACGGTGGCAAACAATTTGCTACGGCTTCTTGTACCTAACAAAGTTTATAAAAATAAATAAAAGTATGTCTAGTTTGAAAAATAATTAAATACATATTATAGATACAGGGCTCAGTACGACTTTATAAAAACCATTATTAATTTCAGCTGCGCACGGTTAACTGTGTGGGAACAACTCAACTTAAAAACAGAAAAATTTTCAAACTTATATATAGTTATAAATTATAGCTGAGAAAATTTTCACAGTTAACATTACAGAATATTTCGAAGAATCGAAACTATTCAAATTTTGGATCTGTAAATTAAATAAACACAATCCTAGCTACCTGCTGTGAAGGTGTCGATAACGCTGCTACTAATCTCATTACAATTGGCTTTAAACGTTCATCGTCCTTTTCTAAATGTTTCGCTAACGATCCCATTAAAATAACGACACTTTGTCGTACAGAATCAAAACCGCCAGATTTTGGTGTTTTATCCATAAATTGTTCAAAAACAGGTAAAACTGTACTAATTGTATCTTTTCCATGTAATTCAACAACAGCTAAAGCTGCAGCTAACATTTCAGCTCGTACATCTTCATGGCGATCAGCTAAACCACTTTTTACGAAAAATGATATCAATTTCCCAATTGATTCTAAAGGAATTAATGGTGCTAATTGTTTTAAAGCTAATGCGACGCCTCGTCGTGGACCCCACATATCGATTGATTGTTCTACAACTCGACCGAAATTGTCTAATGTTGGTGGTATAATCTACAAAAAAAAAAAAAAAAAAAAAAATTAAAAACTTTCAAAAATTTTATTTTCTTTAAAAATAAACTTTGCAAAATATTTATTATAAAAAAAACTTTAACCAAACATATGTCCTGTAATAATAATAATAATAATAAAGTTTTAAGTGGATATTTAATTTCAAATTCTATTGCTTACATTTAATTTGTCCTTATAAATATTCAAAAGTCTTTGTATTATTGTATCAATTTTTTTTGGATTCGTTTGAATTTCTTGTTCTAAAAGTGCTCGTAATGCACATGCAGCAGACTGTTGAATGCATTCAACAGGATGTTGAATATCTTGCATAATTAATTCTCCTAAATTATTAGAAACTTCTAAATGTGCATCGTCCCATAATTTTTCCGCCAATATCCTAAAATATTATCATATTAGTAATTTTAAAATACATGGTACTTCGTTCTCTTACCTTATTTCTTCGGAATTATCATATTTCGCAATCCATACTCTACGTAATGTAGTTAGAGCTAATTCTTTATTTTCTTTCGGTGTAGGAATAGTAGATGCCATTAATTGCAAAGCTCGTAATGCAGCATCTCTTACGAATTCAGATGGATTTTGAAGTGCCCCTAACAAAACACTTAATTCAGATTCCGAGGCTCTTGCACAGTTCTCGCCACCTCCTGCACTTTTCGCCACATCCAATAAACATGCAACAGCTTGAGACTGCACCCGCCCTGATGTGGAACTAATTAATTCGACTAACAACTCAAACATTTGTCTATGTGGAAGTAATTTTGGATGGAATATATCACGCTTATCTCCCATTAATTGCCCTCGCAATTTTGAATGTTCAGAGATAATTTGCAACGCATCATGTAAAACTTTTTCATCAGATTTAATATCTGGTGAAAGTAAGCTAGTTTTCAAAAAAGGGAACGTATAACTTAACATTGGAGCTGAAAAATGGAATTGTGGTGTTTCTGGATTTAATTCTGGATCACGATTTTTAATTGTTGTATCGTGAATATAATTAATTGTTCGTTTGATAGCATCTGTTAACTTTTCTTCCTCCCACAATGAGTCTAAATCACAGGCAGGTTTCAATAAGCGTAAGGTTACATGAGCAATTAAATTTCCAATATTTTTCAATTCGTTTACGAAGATTGTTTCATGTAAGTCTACAAAAAGAGTTGTTAATAATGGAGCTGCTAACGGTGATTGCAATGTTCCAAGTAAAACTGGTATCAAATCGCGATAAAATACAGATAATTCGATTGGATGTCCTTTGGCTGAGGCCCGAATTAAAGATACTGTATTTGTTAACATAGTATTTAGCTGAAAAAAATAAGTGAATATTTATGATATGTTGGTAATATCGATAAACAATAAATATTTTTAAAATTAGAAAGAAGATATTTCTTGGTAATAGATTTTAGCATCAAAATATGCCACCTTGCTTTACAGGAACGTGAGAGGTGATGCAGAACTCTTAAAATTTTGGACACAGTCAAAACAATCATAATGAATATAAATAAGGTGGTTTTTTAATCATGCTGTAAACATTATCTTTGTGTAAAACCGCTAGATATCTCTAGATTAAATTACATTCTCAAATACATTCAATGAGGTTTTTTCCACATTTCCTTTAAGTAACTTTGAAATCAAGTTTCCCAAAACTTTTAAATCATCCAATGGACTTGGTTACATAACAAATACACTTTTTGTTTTTAAATATCAAGACGTATAGGTAAAATCTTAATTCGCGTCATTTACATCTAAAACCTACAGTGAGTTACAGAATTTTTGGGCCTAAAAATTAAGATCCATCTGTATTTTCTAATTCAAGGTCCAAGGTATTTTCTAATTCAAGGTCCAAGAAAGGGAAAGTATTATGCCCACCTCAGATATAATCGTAAAGTAATAGAGTTGCGTCATAAAAAATAATAAATAAAATCTCACCTCCGTTAATTTGCTTCGGATGGCAGATTCCTTGTCTTTTTGTGCTTTAATAATTTCCAATTGCTTTGGAGTGTATTGTGGTTCAGTGATTTTACCTTCTTTCTTCTTCTTTTCAAGTAGCTCCCGACGCAAAGCTAATTCTTCTTGCTGCTCTTTATAACTGTAAGCTTTACTCTCCCGTTTCATATTCATAGTATTAAGAGTATTTTCATCATTTCTGAAACACCAATTTTAAATGAAAATCAACATTTGCTTAATTCTTACAGACATTATTAACGTACCCAGGAATAACGCTTTTATCGTATAATTCACCTTCTGGAGTTAAAAATATGAAATAATCATCTTTTGTAATTTGTAAAAGTGTTGGTAATTTTAAACGCCCGTCAACTTGTTGGACTAAATACGATAATAATAAGTCCGGTGTTAATGATATTAAGTTTGCTAAGATATTTTCGTTTGTCTATAAAAAAAAAAGTTTTAGATTTGGTTTATAAATCCAGATAAATAGCAGGCGATTTTCAAAATTAGATTAGTTACAATCTAAATATTCCAGTAAAGAATAAGTTAACAAATTACTAATCCTTTATAGAAACTTAATCACGCTAGCTAGTTCAAAACGAATTTTGTAAAAAAATTAACAGAAATTGATAACTTGAATCAGCAATTTTTGATAAAATTATTATATTTTAAAATTGAGAATTTAATTCATAATAAATTGAATCCGCAAATCTTATATATAGTTAATAAAAAAACTTACCGGTGTAGCCGTGTAATCATCTATATACGTTTTATAAATTTGTTTAATATATAAATTAATAAACTTTTTCGGTTCAACCTTAATATATTTAATAAGACGTCTCCATAAACCTGGTGCAATATTTACAACCGATGGATGATGTGTTGGTACTAGAGCAGTGAACGCCAATTGATGAGCATCTTTTACAGCTAAATTAGTTTTCGAACAAATAGTAGTAATAATCTTTAAAAAAAATATAATAAGTATCAAAAAAATTTGTTACATACAATTTTTTAATCAAGAGCCTTACTTCAACAAAAATGTGAGGATGTATTTCATGATTTTTAGTTGGTTCTGAAGACTCACGTTGTTCTCGATTAACTATTTTCGCCGAAAGCATATAATTCGATAATTCATTAAGTAATGCACATGCATGGATTGTTCCCGTAGATTTTGGAGCTGATATGACTTGTTTGATTGAATTTAGAGCTAATTTTCGAATATGATGCGGAATTGAACATGTCGAATGAATTATCGCTTTGTAGATTGGTAATTCTTTACCCACTAATTTTGGCAAATGATCCATAAGTAAACTTTCACATAGTAACACCACATGTAATAAAGCTAAAAAAATTAAAATAAAGAAATTTATATAAATTAGAATAAATTCAGTCCTGTTTCTGATGTAAATTCATCACTATGGATGAGACTTGGGTCTATCACCATGATCCTGAATCAAAACAAGAGACTAAAGAGTTGTGTGAACCTGGTTCTTCGGCTCCGAAACGAGTTCATGTTGAGAAAACAACCAAGAAGGTGGTAGCATAAATTTTTTGGAATGCGAAAGGAATTTTATTTGTAGATTACTTGCAAACTGGTAAAACAATAAATTTTGAATATTATTGTAACGTTTTAGATAAGTTGATGAAAAAAATTCGTAAAAAAAGCCCGGTTTGCAGAAGAAAAAATTATTTTTCATTAGGACAATCTACTGTGTCACAAGAGCATTTTGTCAATGGCTAATCTTGTATATAAAGAATGTCACATCATTTGAAAATAAAATTATTATCACGACCTGAGTAATAAGATATAAACCAATTCAAATATAAAAAGAAATACTCTTACCGTCTTCAGTTCCGATTGTTAAAAATTTATCCGAAATAAATAATTGCTTTTCCATGTCATATACAACATTCCATAATGGTTGCATTTTTGCTGTTGTGTTAGAATCAGCTTTTGCAATTCGTAACAGTAATCTAGAGGCACACACACCTTCAGTAACAGGTCCAGGTTGTGTAGATTGTGCTACAGCACGTTCCACAGATTTTAACAACGCTGGTATCAAATCGATACCTTGAGTGGTCATACTCTTATTGAAACAAGTTAGCATACATTCAATATATACAACACGAACATTTGGAGTGGAAGTTTTTAATTCCATTCCTTTCTTTAAACCATCGATAACTTTTTTCGGAATTTCTTTAACAAATTTTTGACACCATCTGGATAACTGTTTTAATGCAAAGCACAAACATGTTTCGTTACCTTCAGATTCGAGTACTTTGAAAAAATGTTCGGCAGCAGATTGAGCTAAATTTGTGTTATTTGTTATGTTATTTTCGCTTAAATTACCGGCACCTTTTAATACACTTAATTTATGTTCGAGCACAGTTAATTTCCCATTTGAACCATTAAATATTCCAAATGTTTGAGTTAAAAGACTTTCAATAGCATCTGCTTTATTACAGTGCATAGCAAGATGTTTACAACCAATGGCAGCTTCTTCACGTACTAAATCATTTTTCGAACTTAAATTAACTAAAAAGAAAAAATAAATAAATAAACATGTTGAATAAAAGGAAAATAAATATTTCAACATTCTTTATACAGTAAAATCTATTTACTATAAAATTTTTCTAAAAAAAGTGTAAAACATTTTTTAAAATTTAAAATTGTGTTCATGGGCAGATGGACAAAC